>JANZXR010045090.1:0-13352 GCA_027575705.1 Erythroxylum echinodendron | reverse complement strand
AAAAACTCACTAGAAACTCAACACAACAAAGCTCACTCAAAAGCTCTCTCTCTTTTGTTGCTTGGTTTTCTTCTCTTATTGTATTTGATGTTGCAAAACTCAAGCCTATTTATAGGCTCTAAAGAACATGATTTTGTGGCTTCATATTAGGCCACATCTTCAACCATCTAACACCACAATTTATGCTCATAATTATAGTGGTTGTTGAGAAGAACAACAACTAGTGGCTGGGCCCATCAATTTGTGGTTGTTGTAATAATGAGAAGAACAACAACTAGTGGCTGGATCCATCAAAGTTTTCACCAAAATGAACCAGAGAAAGGGGAAATTTGTCTAGCCATTGAGCATTTACTATACATCGATCTAATTTCTTTCGAATAAGCATATAACCTTGTTGGTTATTTGACCTAGTAAATAGCTACCCTGTGGAATACAGGTCAACCATCTTCAATTCAGTGAGAACATTCGTAAGCTCTTTAGTTGTCCTGCTTCCTCCCTTCCGCTTCCTTAGAACTAAGTATACAGTTAAAGTCAGCTGCTAACATTCAAGGGGTATTAACAAATTTTTGGATTGTTGTTAGCCCTCTCCACAACATAGTCCTCTGAAAAGCAAAGATGGATACATAAATCAGTGTCAGCAAGAATTTCTGGTGATTTCCCCGTAGTTAACAAGAAAGGTGATATGATGGGAGCTTTCCTCCTTGTACTGCCATTCCATCCGAATTGACAAAACAGATGATACGTCCATTTATATGGGAATGGTGATTGGATATGCACTTCCATTGAGCATCCAAAAATTTCTGGTTATTAATAAGATCCAGATCTCTAATTATGGTCTCTTTCAAGCCAACGAGTACTGGCTTCTTCTCTCTAATAAACTCTCTAGTCAGAGCTCTTTTTTGGGAGTCAGTAAGACCGGTTTATTCCATATCAGAAAAGACATTATGGGGGTATCACCCCTTTATGTTTTTTCTTACCCTTTTTCTTTTCCGCTCGCCTTCCCACCACAGAAAGTTGAATTGTCATTGGTTCCGAAGGTTTGACCTCAGATGGAAGCTCCTTCTGAATAGAACAATCTGGGTCAGATGAAGTAGAAGCGTTTTCTGTTTAGCTCACCTCCCTCAGATATTGCTACCCTTCTTCGAACTGCTCCATTACTTCAGGGACTCCCTTGTCCCAGATAGATACTTGTTCTTTAGATTGGCCCTCCTCCGAGTCTCTCACCTGTCCCCGGATTGTCGATTGTTCCTCATCGTTATCACCCCAATTAGATGTCTCACCAACCTTTTTCTCAGTTTGAACATTTTGGTCATTTATTACCCCCTCTCTCTCTTCAAAAACTTCCAAGACTAGGGTTCCCCATGTGAATCCATCCGCAAAACATGCCCTATGAGTTGCCACTTTTGTCACGTTGGGTCTCCAAGGGTATGACACAGGTATCATCTTCTTTACTAATTCCCCATTCTGCCCCTAGCTCATTGCAAACAGATTATCAGGTAATACGACTGTTTTTGGTATCTTTATGCAGACTTTTGCATATCCAACCCGTTCCATTTGCGTCGTTTGAGAATCCATACCAACTGGTTTACCCAATTAGTTGGAAACATAGCTCAATCCCTCAGCTATCCATAACTCCATCGGCAAACTATGAAAGTGAACCCAGAGGGTGGTATTCTCGATAACACCTCTTCCCATTTCAAAACCTAGTCGCCACCGTTGTAAGAAAAGTGGTTGATCACTTATATGCCATGACCCGTACTTCAGAAATTTCCTGCACTGCACTGTCCTGCCCAAACTTAAATGAAAAAGTTCCATCTTCCTGAAGCAATACCCCTTCTAGTCCCTTGTTCTTCCATCTGGCTTACACCCAGGTGTTCACCTCTGGAAAAGAAGGTCGCTTGTTCTAAAAGAATCCAATAAGTGTTGATGACCACTTCTATGCCCCCGCTTCCAAAATCTCCTTCGAAGGGCAAATAATTCCATCCCTTGAGACACTAGGGTAGTGTTTTAAGACTCCTTTATCATGAAATAGCCTCTTCTTCTAAGCACCGTCAGGTAGCGCTTCTCGAATAGATTCTCATTTATTGGTTGTTCGTGTTGAGAGGGTTTTATCTTCTCCCCTGACTTTCTAGTTAACAATCTCACGAAGGAGAGGCGAAGACTCTTCGGCATGTCGTAAGTACTCACCTACTTCCATCCAAACCTATCACAGGCCTTGGCACAACCTTAATGGCTGGGAAGGACTTCAGATCGAAGAGACTTCAAAAGAAGCGGGAAACTCAAAACCACGGCGGGAAAGAAACTTAGGGTCAAGAAGAAAAGAAAATAAGGGTAAAAAGGTAAAAGATCCAGAGAGAATTCAGAGGACAGTATCTTTTTTTTGGAAATTAAATGAAATATATTAACAAGGCAGAAACTTGTAGAAAATCCTCACCAAGGATCTTACAAGTTAAACTAATATACTGTATACAAAATACAACAATTACCCAAATATAGCAATTACAATAAAAGTTTCAAATTAACCATAGCGATCTAAAAAAAAAAAATGTTGAACTCCAACATTAGGAGCCTCCACCTCCCATGCCCTCGGGAACCATAGCGATCTAAGTTCCTGGCTAATGGTGTCCTATTTTCTGTTGGCTAAGATAATCTCTCTAATTAATTTGACAATTATACTCCACATTCTTATAAATTCTCCTATCTCTTTCCCACCAAATATAATAAATAACCATATGGAAAGAAGTCTTAATAAGTAATCTATCCTTGAACCCCGGTTTAGCATACCAAATAGTAGATTCCAACATTTCATCCCATACAAACGATAATCTTGGAATTTGCATCAAATCCAAAATTATGCTCCATGCCAATTTACTATAGCAATATTCAAAAAACAAGTGATCTCTCATCACATTCACAAGCTTACATAATATGCATAAAGGACCATAGGACCTTGAAAAAACCGTAGGGGTGTAGTTTTGCAAAAACTTCGATTTGACTGCAGTTATTTGTAAGGTTCTACCGTAATTACTTGTAACTGTATCTGTCGGTTACTAGATATAAAGTAACTGTATCAGTAACTATTAATTTTTAACACAAACAAAAACAGAAAAATAAATACGAAATTAAATAAATCAATACCAAAAATTTGGTAACGCAGTTTAGTACTTCTTGCTTACGTCAGCGGGGCCCTCACCCAGATTAATTTTTTCACCAAAGTACAATAGATTTACCCAAGGCTTTACTGAACCGACACCATATCTTTCAACCTCACTTTCTGTGAAAGATTTTCACACCCAATAATACGACTGACTCGTGTTAACCTTGTCAGAGAATTTTTCTACACAAGTAACAGTACTATTAATTAATGAAAGACAATAAATAAAGACTCTAAGTATTTAAAGAATTAATAACAAAAACTTAACACACTTAAGATTCAAACAGAATAACTTCCCTATAGATGTAGCTCCTCCAAGAAACATCTGAAAGTTGTTACTGCACTATAGGTTAATTCACGCAAAAACGCAGAATAGAGTTATGGCTGCACACTCCCCAAACAACCCACAATAGCAGTCGCACACAACACTCCAATCAGTTCAACCGCTAGCCA
Source organism: Erythroxylum echinodendron (assembly GCA_027575705.1). Classification (NCBI taxonomy): domain Eukaryota; kingdom Viridiplantae; phylum Streptophyta; class Magnoliopsida; order Malpighiales; family Erythroxylaceae; genus Erythroxylum; species Erythroxylum echinodendron. The sequence goes on along the minus strand of JANZXR010045090.1, from coordinate 9,745 downwards.
CTCCACAAGGATGATTGTCCAGTGTGAGCAATTCCCACACGATTAATGAAGAACAACATAAAACACATAAACATGCAGCCCCCACACTCAAAAGTCAACACAGCTGTATAGGACACTCACAGCTACAATCACAACCTCTGGAATTGATAAAAGAAAGACATATGTATGATGACGATAGAATAGAATGACCATAATGAGTTCTTCCATTAACGAGAGTGTCTAATTTATACACATACGACAGTAACTAATTACACTATCTATGGCATAATTCTAGCTATTTACATGGAAAAGAAATAATCTAAAATAGGCAAAGATAATTACAATACATCAATGTAAATCCTTTCCTAATACTCCCCCTCAAGTTGGAGAGTGTAAATTTTAAACTCCCAACTTGTCTCTTAAGAACACGAACGACTCCTTCCCCAGTACTTTTGTGAAGATGTCTGTCAGTTGTAACTTCGTCGAAACATAATTAGGCTTGACTTGTCTAGCTTGTAATTTCTCATGAACTATGTAGCAGTCTATCTCTATGTGCTTCGCACGTTTGTGAAAAACGGGATTCGCAGCAATATGCAATGTTGCTTGGTTGTCACAGAATAATGCAGCCGGCTCATCTTGACTCACCTTTAGGTCTCGCAATATGTATCTTTGCCAGGTTAACTCCAAAGAAGTGTTAGCCATTGCTCGGTATTCAGCTTCTGCTGATGATCTTGAGACGTTAGTCTGCTTTTTGGATTTCCATGAGATAAGGGATGATCCAAGGAAAATACAGTACCTTGATACTGATCGTCGGGTAAAGCGACATCCACCCCAATCGGAGTCGCAATACACCTTCAGCTTCAACTTGTTTCCAGAGGCCATTAGCAACCCTTGTCCTGGAGTAGAGTTGATGTAGCGGAGAATGCGTAATGCTGCGTTCCAGTGAGGTTTTTGTGGCATGTGCATAAATTGACTGAGTGTATGTACAGAGTACACAATATCTGGCCGGGTTATTGTCAAATAAATTAATCGACCCACAAGCCGCCTGTACTTCGTTGGGTCGTGTAGAATATCGCCGTCTTCGGGTGCCAATTTTAAATTTTGCTCCATTGGAAAAAATTCTGGTTTAGCACCTGTCAAACCTGCATCTTCCAAAATATCTAATGCATATTTTCTTTGCGACATAAAAATTCCCTGTTTAGACCGAGAGAATTCTATGCCCAAGAAATATTTTAAATCACCCAAATCTTTAATATGGAACCTCTTTAGAAGACACTCTTTGAGTTTTTGAATCTCTTGAAGATCATTTCCTGTCAACAAGATATCATCGACGTAAATGAGTGTAATGGAGGTACCTGTCGATTTGGTGAATAAAGAGTAATCCGCCTTAGACTGTGTGAAGCCGGCGGCTTGAATGGCACATGTGAAGGTAGAAAACCAATTTCTTGATGCTTGTTTGAGACCATAAAGTGATTTGTTGAGCCGACATACCAAATGCTCCCCCTGGCGGCGGAGTCATGTAGACTATTTCATGCAAATCGCCGTGTAAGAAAGCATTTTGCACGTCCAATTGGTGTGTGAACCATTGACGAGAAAAGGCAACGGCAAGTAAGCATCGTAATATGGTGAGCTTTGCTGTGGGAGAAAAAGTTTCCTGATAATCGATCCCTTCTACTTGAGTGTAGCCTTGGGCGACAAGACGCGCTTTTTATCGCTCAATCGACCCATCGGACCGGTATTTGATCTTGTACACCCATCGATATCCAATGGGTTTATGACCTGGGGGTAAAGTAACCAAATCCTAAGTGTGATTTTTAGCCAGCGCTGCAAGTTCATTGTCCATTTCCTTTTGCCATTGAGGGTCAAGGATAGCTTAGTCATAGGTACGGGGTTCGACCTGTGTGGTTAGTTGAGCTAGAAAAGCACAGTGAGTTGATGAAAAACGAGAGAGGGACATATAATGAGCAAGAGGGTACCTTGTTCTGCAGGCAGAACTCGAGCTGGAGGATGAACGACCGGATGAGGGAGGCAGAAAGTAGGAATCAAGCCAAGCATGAGGTCGTTTGTCTCGAAGGGAATGTCGTGGTGGAGGAAGGGCGGGACGGTTGACGTCTACCGAAGGAGAAGTGGGAGTAGCAGTAGGTTCGGACGACTGTGTCTGTGGGTCGACTGGTTGTGTATTTGACAAAGTAGGATTATCAGAGTTAGTGGATAGTGAAGGAGTTGAATCTGGGAGTGTAGATGAAGAATGATCATAGGACAGATTGGGCAATAGAAGTGTACAATCCGTTGGCAAATCTGCGAATGGAGCTGGAACGGATGAGTTATTTTGGAATGGGAAAATGTTTTCATGGAAGACGACGTCTCGGCTAATCAGGAATTTCTTAGATTTTAAGTCAAAGAGTTTGTAACCCTTTTTCCCAGATGGATAACCGATGAAGACGAATTTTTGTTTGGGCTGGACAACTGTGGCAAAACACAGACATCCGAATACTCGTAGATGATGAAGAGTAGGCGGAAGATTGTATAGTTTTTCAAAAGGTGTTTTATTGGAAAGCAGTGGTGAGGGTGTTCGATTTATGAGATTTACTGATGTGAGTACACATTCCCCCCAAAAAGCTAAAGGTATGTTTGATTGAAAGGCTAATGATCGAGCCACATTAAGTATGTGGCGATGTTTGCGCTCTACTACTCCATTTTGTTGTAGAGTGTAGACACAAGTTTGCTGCAATTCTATTCCAAGATGTTGAAGTTGTGATTGTAGGGATAAAAATTCTTTACCGTTGTCAACCCGCATAATTTTTACGATAGTGTGGAACTGTGTTTGAACGAAAGTGAAGAATTTTAGCAAAAGGGCTTGTGTCTTAGATTTATTTTTCATAAGGAACAACCATGTGCAGCGAGTGTGATCATCAACGATAGTTAAGAAAAAACGAGCCCCTGAATGAGTTAGAGTTTTATGCGGTCCCCAAATGTCGCAGTGAATAAGTTCAAATGGAAATTTTGTAGAAATAGAACTATGAGGGAAAGGAAGTCTTGTTTGCTTTGCTAATGGGCAAATGGTACAAGTATGATTTGAACCATCATTATTGTTGACATTTATTAAAGGAGAAAGTAATTTGAGTCTAGGAATAGAAAGATGCCCGAGTCGAGCATGCCAAAGGCTGGACGAGTGAGAGACTTGGTGAGAGGAAGGAGGCGTGACTTGTGAGAACATGTGATATAAACTGCTCTACTGCCTACCCAATCCAATCGTCCTCCCCGTAGCCAAGTCCTATAAAACACACGAATCCGGAAAGAAAGTAATGGAACAGTTAAGGTCACGGGTAAGTTTACTGGCATACATTAAACTGAGGTTAAATGAAGGCACACATAATACATTTTTAAGGTGAAAATTATGATTAAAGACTGCAGTGCCCATGTGTGTTATGTTTGCTGTGGCATTATTCGGCAGATTGACAACTGAAGTGGGGGGTGTGCTCGTGTGCGATAGGAGGGAAAGGTGTGGCGTGAGGTGGTCTGTCGCGCCACTATCTAAGATCTAGGAATTAATGAAGGTTGAATTTACAAAGGCAGTAAGCGTTGTAAACAAACCTGCGGCGTTAGCATAAACATCACTATTACCAGATTGGTGATTTTGTTTGAGTGAATTGAGGGCTTGAGCCAATTGTTGGAGATATTCTGGGAAATAACCATGCAATGTATTGGCAGAGCTACTGTCTGCTTCAAGTGAAGTATCTGCCAGATTGGCTGCTGGTGCATTATTACGTCTCCCCACGTGATTGTTGCGCAGGACGGGAACCCCCATTTTTCAATCTACATCTGTCCTCCGTATGGCCCCTCTTATCACAGAATTTGCAGTAAAATTTAAGTGTCCGACATTCATCAATGAGATGCCCAAATTTATGACAGTGGTCACAAACTTTTTCTTTGGACGTTTTTTAGGGGTGGTTCGCTTTTCCCTGTACAGCAGTAGCGATTGAAAAAGATTCAGAGGTGTCCGACGTTACCTGTCGCTGTGTCTCTTCTTGGATGATCAGTGAATATTCTTGACGGACGTTGAGGAGTGGATTCATCATGAGAATGTTCGATCTGACAGCTTTCAATGTCTCATTTAGGCCCATAGGGAACTGCATGAGCCTATCTTCTTCCTTCTGGTTGTTGTGCAATTTTTCTTGGTTGCATACGACAGGTGTGCGATATGTGTCTAGTTCTGCCCGTAGTGCCTTGATCTTTGTGTAGTAGGCTGCTATGGTCATTGATCCTTGAGATATAGTAGCAATTGATTTTTGAACTTGAAATATTACTGGAGCATTTTTTTGTGAAAACTGGTTGCATAGGTCTTCCCATACCTCTCGCGCTGTTTTGGCATGTACAATGCCTTCTGCAATGTCGCCTTCGACAGAATGGGTAAGCCACGACAAGACCATGCTGTTGCATTGTTTCCAACGGGTGAACTCTGTTGTGTCATCATCTGGAGAGGGTGGATCGATTGTGCCATCGATGAAGCCAATTTTAGATTTGGCAGTCAAGGCGTGAACCATGGATTGACTCCATGATTGGTAATTGGTGCCGTTTAATTTAGTAGGAACGAGCAAATGCCCAGGTTGATCAGATTGGTGTACATAGTATGGATGTGATGGATCCACACTATTTTTGGAGGTGTTTTTGGTGGTGGAAGATTTTTCGTCGACGGAGGACATGATTTATGTAAAAGGGAAGAACGAGTGATGAATTTCAAGAGCACCAGGAGGGCTCTGATACCATCTGGAATTGATAAAAGAAAGACATATGTATGATGACGATAGAATAGAATGACCAGAATGAGTTCTTCCATTAACGAGAGTGTCTAATTTATACACATACGACAGCAACTAATTACACTATCTATGGCATAATTCTAGCTATTTACATGGAAAAGAAATAATCTAAAATAGGCAAAGATAATTACAATACATCAATGTAAATCCTTTCCTAATACATAAAACACATAAACATGCAACCCCCACACGCAAAAGTCAACACAGCTGTATAGGACACTCACAGCTACAATCACAACCCATCAATCAACACACCATCATCTCACACCCATGCCTGCGCTCACGCATAAGATGGATTGTGCACACTTGACTTCAATACACCCACAAACTACTCAAAGCACTCACACTGCACATATAAGCACCAGCCGTAGGTCACCCCAAAAATTGCACTCTTCGTATTTTGCAGAAATCACTTTATTCACAAGGAAAAATTCAAGCAATGCCCTTCAGTCACACATTCATGTAATCCACCACATATCTTCACAAGAAATGCATCTATTCAAAATAGGATTCTATAACATCTAGAACATTATCTAAATAGCTTTTTTTGAATCCAAGAAAATAAAAAATCTAATAAGTCCAATTTATAAAAAATGCCAAAATAAGATAAGTAGATATATACACCATATATCTAACAGGACCCAAACCAATGTTCTTTAGTTCTTAATCTGTTCTTGATCACCAACCATAAGAAAATATTAGCTTTAGGGCACAACACCTGCTTCCACACAATATCTCATGGCTCAACTAGAAAATTGTGGGTAGATTTGTTATTGAAGATTCTACTTGAATGTAATGTCCATATCAACTTATCCTTCCTTCTTGCATATGCATCTCCGGTAAGTAGTTTTTAGTAATTGAAAATGACAAATAGTTTGAAGTGTCTCCCACTACTGTTTGAGCCATGCAACCGTAGCCTCCATGGTATCCTATTTTGTAACACTTGTACATCCTCACGCAACCACAATGGGCTAAAATATGTCCAATTGTTATACCACATCCGAATATCTTCTCCATACCCTTCCCTATACTTCAGGTAGGGATAAATCATTTCCCTAGTTAAGATTCAACATCCCCTTAAAAATTCAAGAATGACTGCGGTTACCATGAAGCTGCCAAAATAAGAATCGATAAAAAAAAAATCTGCAGATAATGAAGTCAATTCTTAAAATTTTCGTTACAGGAGGATTCATACTATCCACATCCTTGGATTCAAGATTTGATTTGGGATAGTCTTTATGTATTCACCGAGCCTCTTCTTACTCGTTGGCCCTTCAACAAGTTAGTAAGAAAGAAGGCACTTGAGGTAACAATGAAGCACATCCACTATGAAGATGAAAATAGTCGATACATTACAATGGGATGCGTACCAAAGGTAATGTTTTCATGCAGAACTACAACTATATAGACGTCTATCTTGTCATTTATACTACACAGAAGACTATTAAGCCACGTGAATTGCACAGGTTTTATGTATGCTTGCTTGCTGGGTCGAAGATCCAAATGGAAGTTCTTTCAAGAAACATCTTGCAAGGATTCCAGACTATCTATGGGTTGCAGAAGATGGAATGAAAATGCAGGTGTGCGTTACTTCTTTAAGCCATTTTAGTAACCTAATAACCGAGCAGTACTATCCTTCAATATAATTTCCATGGGTATGCAGACCTTTGGAAGCCAGCTGTGGGATGCTAGTCTTGCAGTTCAGGCCTTGCTTGCTTGTAATCTTACAGATGAAATCACAGATGTTCTAAAGAGAGCGCATGACTTCATTAAGAAATCTCAGGTTTCTTTCGCATCTCTTTAACATTTCTCCTTTTCCTTGTGATCAATCAATATTCCAATTTTTGTTTCTAATTCATTATAACTGATCTGTTTCACCAAATATATTTTTTCAGGTGAAAGACAACCCTTCTGGTGACTTCAAGAGCATGTATAGGCACATCTCCAAGGGAGCTTGGGCTTTCTCTGATCAAGATCATGGATGGCCGGTTTCTGATTGCACTGCAGAAGCACTTAAGGTATCAAATTGTGTTCAAGTATGACTAAACACTTAGTTATCTGTTCAGTAGCATACTTATATTCTCATCTACTTCTCCGTGTTGCCTCTCTTTCTCCAGAATGCCAGCAGAAATTGTTGGTGAGCACAAGGAGCCCCAGCGGTTGTTCGATTCTATCAATGTCCTACTTTCTCTACTGGTAAGCATGCACTTTGTGTATCTTTATCAGAAATACAGAAACAACCCTGTTAAATGGTCTGTTTTTGGACTTTCTGCAGAGTAAAAATGGAGGTGTATCAGCCTGGGAACCAGCTGGAGCTGAAGATTGGCTGGAGGTAGGATTTTAACATGCTGAAGTCTTATTACACTACTGATTTCTGGTGCTTTAAGTCTTTTATCTTTTCAAAATCATTCCCCATCAACAGCCTATCTGTATATCTTCAGCTACTAAACCCAGTAGAATTTCTCGAGGACATTGTCATTGAGCATGAATATGTTGAATGCACTTCCTCATCGATCGAAGCCTTAGTGTTGTTCAAGAAGCTATACCCAGAGCACAGGAGAAAGGAGATTGACCATTTCATTGTCAATGCTGTACGGTATCTTGAAAGCACTCAAACTGCAGAGGGTGGATGGTACGTTCTCCAACTCCAGTAGTATTCTTTAGTGTTGGCTTAAACACAATGAAAAGAGGCAGAAAAACTCTGTTTTACTTTATTAAATCAACTAGAAAGATAGATAACTAGAAAGCAGTATATAATCTATCCATGTTCTTTGAAATATAATTTGTTAACTCTACAGGTATGGAGAATGGGGAATTTGTTTCACTTATGCTACATGGTTTGCACTGAAAGGCCTAGCAGCTGCTGGCAAGACCTACAGTGACTGTGCAGCTATGCGCAAAGCTGTCGATTTTCTTCTCAGGATACAAAAAGAAAATGGGGGTTGGGGAGAGAGCTACCTTTCATGCCCTAAGAAGGTCAATTCCTTGACAGAAGAAACATGACTTCCAATCTTAGAACCAATGCCCTACTAACTTCACATCAGCGTCTGCCTACTAACAGTTCAATGTTCTTTCAGAAATACGTACCTCTTGAAGGAAACAGATCAAATTTGGTTCACACAGCATGGGTTATGATGGGGCTAATAGAAGCAGGGCAGGTAGTATAATGTCTCAACTTCACTTCTTATATTTTTGAGTTTCTTCTTCAAGTATAACTTTCCTTTACTATCTTCTAAATTGACATAGATGGATAGAGATCCTACACCTCTTCACCGCGCTGCAAAGCTGATAATCAATTCACAGATGGTAGATGGTGATTTTCCTCAGCAGGTAGCCTCCTCAAACAAACTTGTCCATTAGCAGAGAAGGAAAATTATAACAATCCATTATAAGGATCTTTAAGTTCAAGCAAGTAGCCAACAATTATGAATTTGTCAGGAAGTAACATTGCTGCAGAAAATTATTGACAATATAAAGTATAACAACTTGTGGAATTATGACAGGAAATCACGGGTGCGTTCAACAAGAACTGCGCGTTACACTATGCATTATACAGAAACATATTCCCCATGTGGGCTCTTGCAGAATATCGAAAGCGTCTTCCATTGCCTTCTAGGGTTGAATCCAAAAACTTGATTACCGAGTCTTATTAATGAAAGCAGAAAAGAATTACCACAAGTTCATTGGTCATCTAACTCTATATCACTATTATGGCATCACTACTCTTTTTTATTTATTTTATCATATTGTAATCACGTTCACTATAGTCTGTATTATGGTGTATTTACGATTATTGGTTCATGGCATGGCTGTTGTAATCTCGCCTTAAGAAACTAGGCAAAAATTGGAGTCTGATACTGAAGTCTGTGGCATACTCAATAGATACGAAAGTAAAGCAAGATTTATGGAATATCAAGCTGCATTTGACTAAGTTATTGTTTGAATGGATATTAATGCTTATCAGTTATGCCCATATCGGATAACTATTATCATTACAAGCTAAATAGATACGAAAGTAAATGGCCGTCCTCACCCGTAATTTAGTTCTAATACTCTGTTTTTCCTAAATTGTAATTTAGATATGAATTGATCGATAAATAAATCTTATTTATCAATCATAAATTAGCTTTTAAGATTTAAATTGTAAACAACTTTAAAAATTACAAAAGCGGCCCTTTTCACTCAATAAAATTCGAATGATTTAATTTCATCAGATGCATTAGATTTATGCTTTATTGTATCTAATAAAGACGAATGAGTTTAAAGATTCAAATAAAAGTATTTAATCGATAGAAATAAGACGTCAATAGAAAAAAACCAACTGAACAATAATTCTCGCAATGTTATTTAATCAAACTTTGACTATCTTAACTAGAACAAAGATTTTAGCCACTCATGACTTGAAACAAAAATAATAAAATTAGAGGATTCTGAAAATGACTAAAAGCTAAAAAAAATCTTAAACTAATGAAAAGTCCTCCTTTTCATAGGAAAAGAGGAGGGTAAAACCCTAGGCTAAAATAGGAACAAATTGCTCTCTTGGGCAGATTTTTAGGATTATCATACCACCTGTACAAAAGAAGAATTATCCACACTAAAGTACGAGGATCATCCTCCATATTCATCCTCCCCCATAGTTATCTATTTTGAGAATAACCACCCATTTACTATTAAGATAAAAATGCCCTCGGATCGGATACCGATTGAATTTAATAGCTCAAAAAAATAATAACTAAAATAACGAGAGACAAAAGAAAATGAGACAGGACACAAAGATTTATGTGGTTTGGTCAATGTGACCTACGTCCACGACCGGAGGGTAAGCAATTTTACTAATATGTGGAGAATGTAAACAAATACAAAGGCTGAAACAAAAGGTTTTCAACAACTCATAAATATACAGAGAGGATTGGAGGATTTCAGAAAGGAAAGAATGGTGATCTTAT
>JANZXR010045079.1:0-13352 GCA_027575705.1 Erythroxylum echinodendron | reverse complement strand
AAAGCAAGTAGAAGAAACTATCAAAGAAGAAAGGGGAGAGGAGCTACGGATGTTGCCATTTTTTTCCATTCAAAGAAGTGAACACTTCTCACTTTAATAAAAAGAAACAAAGAAGAAGTCAATAGGAAGAATCGTGAATGCAAAAATGAAAGGTGACTTTAATTAATGAAAAACATTAGTGGACATGTAGGCAAGTGACATGTATCACTTGCCACATGTCACACTCTCATTGGTTTACTAAATTTTCTTCCAATTCAATTTCCAATTTCTCTACAAAATTCCAATGGCTCAATTCAAAAATTCTTAATTTCATATGTCTAAGTTTTCAGTGCCATTGGACAGTTATTCCTCTACCGATAAACCCCTATTCTGTCACTTGACAGTTTTTCTGGTCCGGAAATGACTCCGAAAAATTTCCAGAAAATTTCTAAAATTCTCTAAAAATCTCAAAACCCTAATGACCCTCTCCAACACAATTTTTACACACACAAAGCCTATCTTTCAAAATTCCCATTTATTCACAATTATACCGGGAAAATGTCATGAATGCATGTACAGATATTTTTCATGTGCAAAAATCACTGTTCACAAATGCATGAGCATGACATGTGTTTTCCTAATTTCTCCGGTTGATCTCCCGTGTACCAATTTCCATGATTCAACCCGTTATATGAAAACGGGATGTTACACCTAGCAAGAATTTTAAAGGATGATAACGAACCAACAAAATATGATAAACTTTTAATTGGGACCTTTGGCTTCTTTAATTGACTAAGGAGAGAATAAAATAGCCTTCCATATATCCTACCTAAAAAATATGATGCAAAATGAGTAAGAAGATAGAATTTGAAACTACAATATTCTTGTTGGTTTACAACTAGAAGCACAAAAAATACCTCAGTGTGAATGATAGATGTGAATTGCATCATGTTTTAGGGTTTAGTTTGTTATCTATTTAAGCATTAATTTAATCACTTAGTATGTGTTTAGGTTAGAATTGAATTAGTTTGTTAATTAATTATGTTTCAGTGTTTTTTTATAGGTTAGTCAAGTTTTTGAGCTTAAATATTATGTTTTTGGGGTACCTTGATATATTTGTTAGTGTTTCAAGGTCAACATCGAAGAATGGAGAAGTTTCAGAGACATTCAAGCTTAAACAATGGCCACGATAGTGACAGAAGCACTGGAGTCAGCCCAAGATCGTGGCCCATATGCCACGATCGTGACAGAAGACTATGACATAGCCCACGATCTTGGCCTGATTGCCATGATCGTGACAGAAGGGATGGATGTAGCCTATGATCATAGCATGTAAGGCCAAGATCGTGGCTTGCATCGGGCGGAGGCACAAACAAGTAAAAACGTCAAGTTTTAGGGTTTAGTTTGTTATCTATTTAAGTATTAATTTAATCACTCAGTATGTGTTTAGGTTAGAATTGAATTAGTTTGTTAATTAATTATGTTTCAGTGTTTTTTATAGGTTAGTCAAGTTTTTGAGCTTAAATATTATGTTTTTGGGGTACCTTGATATATTTGTTAGTGTTTCAAGGTCAACATCAAAGAATGGAGAAGTTTCAGAGACATTCGAGCTTAAACAATGGCCACAATAGTGATAGAAGCACTGGAGCCAGCCCACGATCGTGGCCCGAGACTATGACATAGCCCACGATCTTGGCTTGATTGCCATGATCGTGACAGAAGGGATGGATGTAGCCTATGATCATAGCATGTAAGGCCAAGATCGTGGCCTGCATCGGGCGGAGGCACAAACAAGTAAAAACGTCAAGTTTTAAGGGATTTTTTGGTCCTGTTAAACTCCAAAAAATCCTAGGGTTGGTCAGAATACAAAAGGTATTTAAAGAACAAAAAGAACACAAAGAAGGAGCTTTTGCATTAGCCACCAATTGAGAAACCCTAGAGAGAGTGCATCAAGAGATTGAGAAAGAGAAGAATGAAGAGAGACGTGGAGAAGAAGTCTACGAGAAGTACTTCCCAGAATAGGAGGTTTCTCGCCATTGCTACCTCTGTCATCTGTTCCAATCATATTTCCAGTTTTGTTTTCAGTTTTATTAATGTATAGAAATGGGATAGCCACTGATGACAGGATTGTTTAAATGTTAAGAATTGTCTAAACTCACATTCGGGTTATTTTGTTTTTGATATTAATAAAATTTGATTATTGTGTTTTTATTGGATTTCTTGTGATTTAATTTCTGCAATTTCATAATTTGGTGATAAACTGAGATGCTAACCAAGTGAAAAATCATTAAATTGGGCTAATGAGAGTTAGGTAATTTAATAGAACAAGAATTAAATCAAATCGGTAAATTTGTGTGAAGAGAGATCTTGAATAGATTTTTGGTAGTTTTTGGACAACTTCAGATCTAATTTAAGTTTTGGATAGATTGTTAATCAAGAGATTGCAATTCTTATAATTTGATTAGGGTTTATAAATTAGAGTTAATGGTTATAACTCGAGAGAGAGAAATAAACCACAGAACCTTCTAGAATTGGTAATCCAGTAATTCATAATCGGTTAGGTTTTTACTAAAGTCAGATAAAATTCTTCGTTCTCTCAATTGGTAGTTCTTAGGTTAATTCTTGAATGGGTGTTGCAACTTCTATTTTATTTATATCTCCAAATTTAATTCTTGGAATTGATTGCGTGATTGAAATAAATTTTTCTTTAGTTTTGTTCATTTTGAATTATCGCGAATTGTTTTTCGCCTTAAATTGTAGGGTTAGATTAACCCTCCTTGTGGGATCGACACCTTAGGTACTATGCAAATGACCCATACACTTATAGAATATCGAGGTTAAAATATTAAAACTTATTCATATCGAAAACCTGCGATCAAGTTTTTAGCACCATTGTCAAGGAGGTGATTAGTTTAGTTATATAGTTTAAGGTGTTAAGTTGGTTTTTAATTTTTTGTTTTCATTCTTTCTTTTCTATTTCTGAAATCGTGCTCTTACATGAACACAAAAGTCATGCAACTGAAACTTTAGGTTTAAATGTCACTTGACGAGAACGAACTATTAGGAAAGCTCAGTGAGAAGAAGAAAAACAAATTATGAAATCAACAATGACCGAGGAATTCTGGCAGAATTTAGACCATAGAGCAAACCAAGGACGTCAACAACGAACCATTATAGACTTTATGAGACCATGGTTCAATGCATTTAACCAAGAAGTAGCTAGGCCACCTGTTCAAGCTGCCTCATTTGAAATAAATTCGGCCCTCCTAAATATGCTTCAACAAAATGTGCAGTTTTATGGATTGACAAATGAAGATCCCAACACACATATAGTGAACTTCCTCAAAATTTGCGATATCTTTCGATACCATCAGATGTCAGAAGATGTGGTCAAATTTTGACTTTTCCCTTTTAGCCTTAGAGATAAAGCAAAGGCTTGGTATCATTCCCTAAACCAACCAATGTCACGATATGGGATCAGCTAGTTTGTACTTTCTTAGATAAGTATTTTCCTTTAGCTAAGACCACTAAGATCATTAAGAAAATTACCAACTTCCAACAAGGTGATGGGGAATCGATCTACGAAGTGTGAGAAAGATATAAGGATTTGCAATTGAAGTTTCCACACCACAACTTACCTAAGAAATTCCTATTGCAAACATTTTATAATGGAGTAACCCTATATATGAGAGGCACGATTAACGCAGCTTCAGGAGGATCACTGATGACAAAGACAGTTGATGAAGCAGAAGAGCTGATAGAGAAGATGGCGAGTAATAACTAACTGTAGACGAACGAGCGGAGTAGACAAACTACTTCATTCTGAGAGCAAAAAGGAATTGTGGCTATAGATCAAATGATGAAAATGCAAACAAAAATTGATAACTTGATGCGACAACCCAACAACATAAAGGCTTTGTCTTTAGCTCTAGTGAAAGCTGTACAACTCAAGTGTGAACTCAATGGACAAATGGACCATGATACCGTGGGCTGCTACTTGATGAAGGAAAGTGTTCCAGAGCAAGTGAATTATATGGGAGCCCAGTATAGACGAGGAGGGGGCAACAATCCCTACTCCAACACCTATAACCCTGGGTGGAAGAATCACCCTAACTTCTCTTGGACAAAAAATGTTAGAGGACAATTTAGGCCATAAGGATAAATAAGATTCCAATAAGATAAACTAAGCTCGATGGAATCCAAGTTGGATAAGATTTTGGATAAAATTGGAGGCATGGAAGATGCACATAGGAGGCTTGAAAGCAAATTAGAACAAGTAACAATGAACCATACCTCGTCAATACACAATCTGAAAGTCCAAGTAGGTCAACTAGCGGAGTGCGATATCTACTCGTAATATAGGAACCCTTCCAAGCAATACCAAGTCTAACTCAAAAGAACGAATCGTGGCTATCATTCAGATCCAGGAGAAGGAACTTGAACATGTGAAGAAAGATGGAGATAAAGGAGAAGGACAGGTAATTGTGAAATCACTTCAAAGTGAGCTCGAAATTGAACCAATTAAAGAACCTAGATATGAATTCCCATAACTATTCTAGATAAGGGGAAGTCACTTTCAAGTAGGGTGATAAGGAATTCTAAGGAGGTTAAATCATAATGAAACAACTGCAAATGAGGCTAAACCTAAAGGAATCAATCTAGAAGAAGGTTAAGGAGCACATAAAAGAAGAAAACCTTACATAGCACAGAAGAAAGAGAAACTAGAAGATTTTTATAGTCCTTGCAATATTAATGGAGTCAATATAGACAGGGAATTAACAAATTTGGGTGTAAGTATCAATATGATTCCTTATTCCTTTAGTCTAAAATTGGAGTTAAGAGAGTTAGTACCTACAAAGATGTTAGTGAAGACAGCCGACAGAACAACTCATCAACCAAAAGGGATTATTAAGGATGTGAATGTACAAATTGATAAATTTACCTTTCCCACAGACTTCTATATATTGGACATTGGAGAAGATATGGAAACCCCTATAGTTCTTGGACAGCCGTTCTTGATCACTATTTGCTCAATCATTGACGTTGATGGGGGTGAACTAACTCTGAGGGTAGGAAAGTAGCAAATAACCTTCAAGGTATCAAAGAAAGACTACTATTCTCCTTTACCTCGAATGAATATCAAGGAACCCAAACCTCGAGGAGAATGGGAAGATATTGAGGATGCTGGGAATGCATTCAGAAAGAAATGATCGCGTAGAAGAAGGCGAAGGAAGGAGAATCATAAGGAAGGTGGAAATCATAACATGGTAGCTCATGTGCAAATTGTAAGATTAGTGACTGCAAGACTATTGCACCATTCATTCGAACCAAAGTGAGTAAAAAAGAGCATTGAGCTACCGATATTAAAAGAAGCACCGCATGGGAGGAAACCATGGAATTTTATTTCCTTTGATTGTTTTCGTTAGAAAGTTTAAATTCCATAGTTAGGATTATTTTATTTCCAAATAAATCGAGAAGGAATAGGACTTCGATATAAATTGAATGATCGATCAAGTAGGCAAAATAGAGGTGAAAAGGCCATAAAAGAATTAAGAAGTGATTTCGAAAAAAATGTGAAAGAACAAAAGAAGAAAAATGAAAATTTGGTGGAAAATTGCAGACCACAATCGTGGCCTATAGTAGGGCAAAAATGGAACATGCAATTTTTTAAGTTGATTTTTACCATTTTACCCTCTATCCACCTATATATTCATTTCTAACTTCACTTTTTCATTCACTTTCATTTTTATTTTCTCTCTCTAGATTTTAAACCTCCAAACACTCTCACTTGTCTCTTACCAAATTTCAAATTTCCAAATTTCTTCCAATTTCTACTTACTCACAAACCAGTATGTCTCGCATTAAGCAATCAATCAGACGAGATAAATCATCGAGATGAAACCAAGTCTCGACATGAGGGTGAAGGAACAGAACAATGGACTTCAGAGCACCCTTCCTGATTTACACAGAGGACAAAAATATTTGTTTTCAATCCCTCAATGCTAAACAAATTACAGTCCCTAAATATTTTAATTTTCATTCGCTTGAAATTTTAGAACTGTGCGATAGGGTAGAGAATTTAGCTGAAAGAATTCAATGAGCCAAATTCATACATTTCCAATTTCCTTTCTACCAGGAGCTCACTTTGGAATTCTTTACTTCCCTTTCCTATAAACCTAGGAACCCTAAGGAAATGTGGTTTAGGTTACGGGGACGAGCTTATGAACTTAACATAGAAATTATGTGTGATATGTTTGGGTTATCCGAATCATCCATTATCGATTAGCATGATAATTTTCATGCTTCTCGCTATTGGAATGAGCTCACTAAGTTAGAGCAATTTGATGCCAAAAATGCCCACAATAATATAATAAGGACCCACAAGAACTTGTTACTTCACAAATTCATGTGTCAACTAGTTTTTTTATAAATCAGAAACTAACAAGTGTTCAACAAAGGAACTCTTTATATTGTGGTGCATGAATCACAACATTCCAATGTGCACCTCCACATATGTGCTGAATGTTATTGTTGTAACTCTACTCAAGAGGAGCAACAATCTAGGTATGGGTTAGTGTCTGTCATTGTTGAGTATTATGGGACTGTAGTAGTTTAATAGTCCTTCTCCCAGACTTCCTAAATCATAATCATTTATGGTGTGCTGAAATCCTTATGTCTTATAACATGGAACTTCATCATATCAGTCAAAAGACGCATATAAAGAACAGGTCTAGTCAGGCAAGTTCGAGTATAGCGCCACCTCAGTAGTAAGCAGAAGACTTGACTAGTGAAGAGCCCGAAGAAGAAGAAGAGAAGGAAGAACCAGGTTGGAAGAAAGTTCTAGATACAATCTCCGCAAACAATAAGGTGATTACGTACACACTTGCGGAGAACTCCAGAATGATGAGAGAGATGGCCCAAACTCAATGATGTCAGAGTCGGGATATACATCGTATCCATCGATGTTTTGAGGCTCAGGGCTTTCAATTTTCACCTTCAACACCATCTCCACCTCCATCTCTATGAGAGTTTGTCTAACCCCTTTCTTTTTCAAATTAGTCTTCATCTTTATTTTTATTTTCTGTTTTACTTTAATTTATGTTTCTTTTTTTCTTATAGGCTTAATGTGTTATTCAAGTGCGGGGAGGGTTATATGTTTTGCTTTGTATGTGATTTTTTATTTAGTACGATAGTTGTTAGATTGTATTTTATGAGTTGTATGAATGTGTCAATGGTTTTGATGGATTGAAATTGATTTAATTTTGAACATAATCTATTAGCTCTCAAAAATTAATGTATTAGGGTCTTTGGCTAAATATGCAGCTTACTTAGGATTTAGTGTGAGTTTTTTAGCCTCTAAATTATCACATTCATTCATAATTTGAGGTCTTTCAACTTAAGTAGCCTTGCTAGTAATTTTCATAGAAATGAGTACTAAAACAACAAGGTAGGCAATATAAAAAAAAATGTGTTTGTTGCTAAATAAATACCTAAATATTCCACTAGATTTCGGATTATGAATAGAACTAATAGCCAGTTAAGAACGTGATATAGCTGAGTAACCAGATTGACATGTGTTACAAATGTGTGCCTTTGAGTAAAAAGCTATAATGACATTCTAACTAAGAAGCTTAATAAAAATGGACTTAGTCGAGTAACCGGATAGGCATTCATTACCGATGTTTTCCTCCGCGTAAAAAGACTAAGTCCATGTTCAATAAATAAATAATGAAAATGTGTTTTCTAATAAAAAACCTACCGAATTTGTAATAGCTTGACTTTTCATGAAAACATACTTAGGATCAGTTACAGAGTCTGAATGACCAAAGAATTATTAATGTGTGTGTGTGTGTGCAATTGAAAATGATAAATAAATTAACACCTAGATCTCAATTAATTTGTATATTTAGTTCAAAGCCCTTAGACACAGATTTTGCATGTTAATGATGTGATATAACTTGAATGATTGTGTTTAAAGTTAAATTTATTTCATGAAGTTGAAGCCATTATCTCATTACTGCATTATGTGTTACGTGTTTGTTATTTTGTTTGCTTGGGGACAAGCAAATGTTTAACTGTGGGGATGTTGATAGGTGTGAATTACATCATGCTTTAGGGTTTAGTTTGTTATGTATTTAAGTGTTAATTTAATCATTTAGTATGTCTTTAGGTTAGATTTGTGTTAGTTTGTTAATTAATTATGTTTAAGAGTTTTTTATAGGTTAGTCAAGTCTTTGAGCTCAAATATTATGTTTTTAAGATACTTGATGTGGTTGTTAGTATTTCAGGGTAAACATCAAAGAACGGAGAAGTTTTTGAGAGATTTGGGCTGAAACAACAGCCCATGATCATGGGCTAGCTCCAGTGCTTCTGTCATGATCGTGGCATAATGCATCAGGTAGATGTGCAAACAAGTAAAAACATCAAGTTTCGAGGAATTTTTCAGACCTTTTCGACTGCAGAAAAAACCCTAAGGTTGCTCAAAATACAAAAATATTTAAAAAACAAGAAGAACATAGAGAAGGAGCTTTTGCATCAGCCACCAATTGAAAAACCTTGGAGAGAGTGCATCAAGAGATTAAGATAGAAAAAGGAAGAGAGACGTGGAGAAGGAGCCTACGCGAAGTACTTCCCGTAACAGGAGGTTTCCTACTGTTGCTGCCTCCATCATCCGTTTTAATCGTATTTTTGGTTTTTTTCAATTTTATTAATTTATAGATTTAGGATAGTCGTTGATGATAGGATTATTTGAATGTTGAGGATTGTCTAAACTCACCTTCAAATTATTTTATCTTTGATATTAACGAAATTTGATTGTTGTGTTTTAATTGGATTTCTTGTGATTTAATTTCTATAATTGCATAATTTGGTAATAAACTAACAGTGCGAGCCGAGTTAAAAATCATTAAATTAGGATAACGAGAGTTAGGTAATTTAATAGAATAAGAATTAAATCAAATCGGTAAATTTGTGTGAAAAGAGGTATTGCATAGGTTTTTGGTAGTTTTTGGACAACTTCAATTCTAATTTAGGTTTTGGATAGATTGTTAATCGAGAGATTGCAATTCTCATCATCTGATTAATATTTATAAATTAGGGTTAATGGTTATAACTCGAGAGAGAGTAATCAACTCTAGGACCGTCTAGAACCGATAATCCAGTTTATAATCAGTTAGGTTTTCATTAAAGTCAGAAAAAAATTTCCCTTTCTCTCAATTAGTAGTTCTTAGGTTGAAATTTGATTGGTTGTTGCATTTTCTATTTTGTTTATATTTTCAAATCAATTCTTGGAATTGATTGCGTGATTGAAATAAATTTTGTTTTAGTTTTGTTCATTTTGAATTATTGCGAATTGTTTTTGGCCATAGATTTTATGACTAGATTAACCTTCCTCGTGAGATTGACACCTTAGGTACTACTTGACCGACCCGTGCACTTGCAAAATATTGAGGTTAAAATATTAAAACTTATTTCTATCAGAAACCTGCAATCAGTGAACTATTTATATTTCTTGATTGATAAAAGTGAAAACATCTTTGATTGATGAGACAAGTGGTATAGTTTGAATGTAAATTAGAACTAACTGCTTATATTATCTACCTGTGTAATGCTTTGAAAACTAACCTTACAAAAATGACAAGTAGATATCCTCCTACTTCATACCAAAAATTGTTATCTTCAGATAAGGGCGTGGTGCAGCTTCCAATATAAATGAAATAACTCATAGAATGAATGTAAAATACTCCTTACAAAGGGCTACCAAATAGCTAAAAAATAAGATAAGATGAGAACTTCATCTAAATCATTCATCACTTATGTCATTATAGTTTAAAAGTTATGGTAATCATAAAGGAAACATGTAATTCGGAACGAAGAGAATAAGTACCATATGATTCGTCTAGCTTTGGATGCATAATAACCAAAATCCCTTTGATTGAACTAAACTCTTCCAACATATAGCAATGAGACATCCATTGAGGTAGGTTATCTAGCAATAGGCTCAATAAGATAACTATTTTGGATATTTTTAATTTGGTGCTCAACGAAATCATACATTGATGCCAATGCTCTCAATACATTTCAGTGGATGAAATTGAATTACCATAAGTAAGAGAATTCGTCAAATCTTAATGTCTACAGTATAATCCAAAGGCTTATTCATATCATAACCATGTTGGTGTTGATACATTTCCATGAAACATGAAAATAATTTTTCTTTTAACTCTAATTCAACATTTTTTTATAAGTCTTGAGAGTAGTACACTGAGTATCCTTCTTTAGTTACTTCATTTTATGTTATAGTCTCTAAGATGATTGTATATCAAGTCATGTAGTCTCTGAGATGATTGTATATCAAGTCTTGTTCTCTCTTTACATTTCCAAAGAGGAACATTTTTAGAGATGACTGTATATCAAGTCATGTAATCCTAGATATGTTTGGTGAACATAAGATTTCCAGAGAGGAACATTTTATGTTCACCAAACATATCTAGGATTAAATGTCCAAGTAATAATTTTTTTCATAATTTCATATTTCCAAAGAAAACATGTTTTAGCATATGATCGAGGGTTAGGTCATCATTCAAATATAACATTAGTTAAGTTCTTCATATTGTTTTGACATGATTAGCATAGCTTATTATTTTTTAAATTTTCATATTTTCATCCATGTTTTTTGGGATATTTTTAGATCAAACATATCTTTAACTTGTAATAGAATCCATATTTATGTATATTCTTTTCTATGCAATGAAAAAATAATAAGCAATTTTGCTCTTTGTTTTTCATCCTTTTTTTTTTTTTTACAATGTAGTGAATGTTTAGAAAACAACACCATAAATGTTGTACTTTTGACACAGTATTAGAATCTTAAATATATTAAAGGTCTATATGAGAGAAAAATAAGTGAGAATATCCTTCTCTTCTTAAAGAAACCCAATACTTTAAACTTGTATTGCTAAAATGGCTTAAACATACTTTCTTACTTTAACACCCTCATTATTGATTGTGGTTTTCCGATGTGTGTAAGCTCTAATTAGTTAACCTTGATAATCCACAAGTGCATGAGTCATTCGCATAGTACCTAAGGTGTCGATCCTAAGGAGGGATAATTTAATCCTAAAAGCTAAGGCCAAAATAATTTGCAGTAACTCAAAATGTAACAAAACTAAGGCAAGAATTTAATTCAATCACGCAACTCAATTCCAAGAATCAATTACAAAAATATTTAAAAAGTAGCAGTTACAACACACACTCAAGAATAAACCTAAAGGAACTATCAATTGAGAGAAAGTGGAATTTTTACCTATCTTTAATGCTAACCTAATCGATTGAGAATTATCGGATTATTGGTTCTAGACGATCCTAGGGTTGACTACTCTTTCTGGAGTTATAACCATTAACCTTAAATTATAAACTCTAATTAGATTATGAAAAATTGCAATTTCTCAATTAACAATCTAACCAAAACCTTAATTAGATCTGAAGTTGTCCAATAAACTATCGGGAACTTATGTGAGATCTCTCTTCACACAATTACCAATTTGATTAATTTCTCGTTCTTATTAAGTCAACTAAATCTCACTAGCCCAATTTAATTATTTTTCATTCGATTCACCCTCTCAATCTGTTACTAAATTATGCAGTCATATCAATCAATCACAATAATTCCAATAAACATAAAATAAAAGATTTTATTAATTCAAAGATAAAAAACTCAAAGGTAAGTATAGAATATCTCAACATTCACAATCATATCATCAAACTGCTATTTCCAATTTTGTACAATAATAAAAATGGAAAATAATAGGAAATATGATTCTAAATGGAGATGAGAGGCAGTAATGTCAAAAACTTTTAATCTGAGAAGTACGACGATGTTGACTTCTTCTCCACTTCTCACTTCCTTCTTCTCTTTCTCAATCTCTCAACAATGACCTCTATTCTCCAAAAGTGGCTGATGCAAAAGCTCCCCCTCTGCCTCTTTGTTTTGTTCTTTAACTATCCCTTTATGTTTTGGGTAACTCTAGGATTTTCTTCGGGATCCAAAAGGTCCCAAAAATCCCTCGAAACATGACATTGAGTGTCTACGTGTCTGCCCGATGCAAGTCACGATTATGGCCTACATCTGAACCTTCTGTCACGATTATCGGCAACGATTGTGGTTGTTGTTTCAACCCGAATGTCTCCAAAACTCCTTCATTCTTCGATATTGACCCTGAAACACTAGCAAACATCAATGTACCTCAAAAATATAATATTTAAGCTTAAAAGCTTGTACTAACCCTGTTGAGACCCATTTCTGGACCCCAACTATCTAGAATATCATAAAACGTGAGCTTTTTCCAATAGAGAACACCTTAACCATTATCGGTTTATCTTCTTGCTCTAATACCACAAGATGTCGGACCCTGTTTTCGGAGCCCGGCAATTCTATTCAGATACTAATGTTTTTACATGACCACTTGCGTTCAAACTAAACCCTTTTTGGGCTCATCTCTATTCAAGCCTGATTATATCCAACGACAGCGTTGGTGAGTCCATAATTTACCTATAAACATGTTTCGGGTCAATTCACTTAGCATAAACTCTTAAATTCTTTTTCTATGTTTGGCCTATCGTCTATGTTTTATCGTCTATCTTTGACTTTTATCTTCTGGGTTTGACCTCCTCTTATCATCTGTATTCCATTTGCGTCTACCTTTAATTTGCGTCTGCCTTCTGACGTGTCATCATAGACGATTCCTTGCGCCTGTGTTATGACGTGTCATCTGTGTTCCCTTGTGTCTATCCTTCATGCATCTGTGTACCTCTTTTGCATCTGTGTGTGACGTCAGCACAGACGATTCCTTCCGTCCGTGTTCTTCCTTTGCGTCTGTGTGTGACGTCATTACAGACGATTCCTTTCGTCTGTGTTCTTCCTTTGTGTCTGTGTGTGACGTCATCATAGACGATACTCTTCCTCTATATTTTTTCTTTTGCGTTCAGAACACAATCTCTCCAATTCTAACATGCTATTCTAGTACAACAACCTTAGCAATTTCAATAGAGGAGACATGCACATATACATTTCATTATACAAACCTTTAAAATAACAGAATCATACTACATAATTCAATTTCATTGTATCCATTTTAAAAATACCGTCGGAGTTATTACAAAACAGATTACACATCATCTTAAACCAAAATCCAAAAATGCTCCATGCTGATATGCCAAATGAGCTATTACAGGATTGACTTAGTCCAAATATCTTTAACTAATGAGGAGGTTCGATGCCTTGCAGGGATCACTATTGTCTTGGTTTACACCTGAGGAGGGAAGAAAAGGGGGTTGAGCTACACAGCTCAGTGGCTAATATACTTATAGCCATC
>JANZXR010045068.1:0-13357 GCA_027575705.1 Erythroxylum echinodendron | reverse complement strand
TCTATATGTGAGACCCATTAGGTTCCCAAATATGTTGGCAATAATTATAAATTCTAATTCTAATTCATAATTAGAATAAGATAAATTAAAATCCTTTTAATTTATCTTTAATTCTTCAATTAAACAATTTATAATTATAAATCAAGATTGACATCTAGTAACGCATCATAACCATCCAAATATTTATGAATGTCAAAGTAGTTTTGACTAATCTTTTTCCTTGCATGATTTTCTGCATAATTCAATCCTTTCATCAACCAATATTCCAATTAGACATAGAGCATGAAATTAATGTCTACTCTATTTTGAGTCCAATCATATTAGTTCTTTTCCATTAGCTATCGATTCAATTAATGATATTTATAAACTATTTACAACAAAATATCATTCTACATTAAACAAGGATTTCTCGAATCAATATTAATCGAGAACAACAGAACATTATCCCTAACTACTTTAGGTGATGAATCTTATCTTGATCGCTCAACTACTTCCATAGAGTTCATGCTACATCTAATGACCACCGATTAAATGACCCATGATTAAATAGATCATAAGTAGTATCAAAGCATAGAAATCCTCATACAAGATAAATTTGATGACCTCAAGTCAAAGGATCACTTATACAATCAATACAATGAGAATTCTATAGACGTACAAGTAATGTTCCAAATGGATTTCTCATATCTAGTCTGTTCAGTGAACTTGTTCTCTTAAAAGCACCCACACATTTGTTTAAGTATCTCTATACTTTAGCCTATGGGATCGACTACTTCCTTCATAAGGAAAGCATAATGTATGCTAGTCTTTTTACGTTCTATTAATGTCCTATCTTAATAGAACAATGACTAGGAACATTTAAGAATAATACGTAAATGCAATATGAATATCATAATTATAATTTCATTATAATTTCATTTGCAATTTACAATTATTCCATATACTTTATCATATACATTTAAACAAGTATAAGATAAATAATGCATTTAAATAATTTGTCACTAAACCACAACCAAAGCGATTGGTTGTAGGGCATAAACCAATACGAATTTGGTGCCTACCATGCTTAATAAGTTGGCATTTGGCCAACCATATCTTCATACCTTCAAATCTCCTGCCCATAAATAGGTAGGAGATAAATAAAGAGAGGAAGTGCAGAGAAAAAGAAAGAGAGACTTGAGTGAGGTAAGAGAGAGACAAAAAAAGGAGAAACAAAAATATTCTGTGTATTTTTATGGGTCTAGTTTTTTCTCCTTGTAATTTTCCAATTTTTTTCTCAGTAGTAAAATTCTTTTATCCTTTCCCGTAGTTTTTACCCTGATTTAGATATTTTTCACGTAAAATTTGTGTGTCTATTTTATCTTCAATAGTTTAGTTTCGTTTTAGCTATAACCCAACTCTATCTAAGTCCTAATTATTCCTAACAAGTGATATCAGAGCCAGCTTTGGGTATGTATATCTGCTTATTATATGCTCTGTGGTTGCCACCAAGAGTGGATCCTCCACATCAAAAGATAAGTTAGAATATTATTCACCCTGTCAAAGGCACTATTTATAAAGCGATTATGATAGAAGTAATGGCAGCAAAGTACGACATTGAAAATTTCAACAGGAGCATTTTTTCACTTTGGAAGCTAAAGATAAAGGCACTATTGAGGAAAGATAATTGTCTCGCAGCGATTACTGAGTAGCCAGTTGGAGTCACAGATGAAAAGTAGAACGAGATGGATGGAAATGCTGTAGCTAATCTTCACCTAGCTTTAGTTGATGGAGTATTATCTAGCATAGAGGAAAAGAAGACTGCGAAGGATATATGAGATCGCCTCACAAAATTATATGAGGCCAAATTACTCCACAACAAAATTTTTCTGAAGAGAAAATGTAGCACTCCACCCCTATCCGACACGTACACGTACAACCTTCGGACGAACGTGTACATGCCCGATAGAAATGGCATGCGAACTATCTCACTTTCAATATATCACTTGGCATCATAATTTAAAATCACAATTAACACAATGTCTAAATCCAAAATCTCCGTATTTCATTTCACAAACCATAATTTACAATGTAGCATGATATTCATCATTCATGTTTATACAATATCTGTACATCAGAGTCACAACTTTGTCTACAAAATATGCTATATACATGAGGATTTAACAAAAACTAAGACTAATCTTTCAATCTGAGTCCAGCTGGCTGACCTTTGAGCATGTTCTTCTATCCAAAAGTTGTACCAAAAACTCTTCTAAGCATTCTTAGGAGCTAAGTTGTCGTTCTTTCGAAAATGAAAATATCAACGTTACATTTTAGTTGAGTTTTGCAAACTCAATTGAGTAACCATCCTCGATGGTTTACTCTTGTCATGCAACACATAATTTACGTCATCATATAATTCACATAATCTCAATTTTCATCATGTAATATCATAAAACAGTTTGAACACAATTGTCCCATCTCAAAAATCCATACATTTCATCGTTTCATTATAATCGTGCAAGATATATTCATCAATAAGCATTCATATGTTTCATACAATACAAGTTCTCAAACATTGCAATTGCTTAATTTATTCATATCATGTGTGTATGCAATATTTATAAGACTCAAATTTATTTGTTACGTTGTTATAACCGAGTGCCTTGTTCACTGTCCCCTATCTGTTGTGGATATAGGGCTCTATCATACTATCCTGTATCTGTTGTGGATACCGAGCTGTATTATACAAATTGAGCCATAGGTTTTTACCACAGATGTCTGAGCTTAAAGCTCTTTTTCACTAGCGACTCTAGTCATAACTGTCTTTATATTTCATGCGTTAATGGAATAAATGCATATCACATTTTCAAACATCATATTCAATCCATTGCATTTGCATTTACTTTCTCATTCACATTGGTCATCATATTTGGTTCGGCATTCAACATATAAGTTGAGAATGAATGTAGTCAATCATATTCACATTTAGGGAGCACTTCCAATGTATTATTCATGCATCAAATTCCTTGGGCATTTTATGTCCAGAAATCAGTACACATACATGACATATCAATTCACATCACATTCAAGAAGCACTTCCCATGTGTTATTCATGCATCAAATGCCTTGGACATTTTATGTCCAGAATTCAATACATAACATCACATATCAATTTAATTCAAAATTAAACAAACGATCAAGGTGAGACTATCTTAGGTTACTCACAAATGCTCTCTTTTGCTTATTGCTTTGAAGTCCCGACAATGGCTAGAAGCAGTCGCTTAACGTGCTCTTCTATATGAAATCACATACATTTTCACATTACTATATTACACATTTAGACGAATAAGCACATTTATATATGTATCATGTATTATGCATGTTTAATGACAAATTTTCGGGATGTTTCCTTAATACACTTTATAATCAATTTATAACACCCTCCAAGCATTCTTTACTCCAAATACACTTTACTCACCTTAATCCTTTCATTAAACATCAACTAAATCCATTTAAGCTCTTATTTAAACATTAATACCTCATATGAAAATGCCATAGCATTGGTTTTTTCAACTAATATATAAACAAAACATTTCCATGAAAAATAAATCGCTAACCATAATCATTTTACCACATTGGCAGATTTTGGGTCATATTTGTATGGCTATTTTGTCCCAAAAAATGGCGTTTTTAAACAATAATTTTTCTAATAAAATGTTCCCTTATGTCTTAAGTTTCAAATGTAACAAGAATCATTCAATTCGGTTTAGTATTCCATGAGTTATGCTCAAAAGACTGCAGACTGTTCACAATAGTGTGAAGGGCTGGTGCATAATCGTACATGTCCATGATTGAAGGATGGATACACGATTTTGCATTATCATGCTTGAAAGTTTGGTGCATGATCGTGCACTCCCATAAATGAAGGATGCGTGCACAATCGTGCACCCTTGATGTGCACTTAAACTTGAAAACCTCATATCTCTCAATTCTAACATCCAAAAATTACAAACTTTATACCAATAGAAAGCTAAGAGAATAAGATACAACTTTTATGAAGACAACTTTATCTGATTTGTCCTAAATCAATACAGTTTAATTGATAAAAATAGGACACAAGTTCTATCAGAGATAGTGCTGCAACCTATGCCAAAACTCAACTTCAAGCTAAATTTCAAAACCCTTACTGACAAAATTCAAATTTGACTTCTCCATAAAAAATGTAGCCATATGTTTCTATTTACTCTAAATCAATTCATCTCAGTTAGATATTCATAGATCAAGTTATGTCCAAAATACAAATGTATGTTCAAAAAAACACTAAATATATCATACTCCAGCACACTTCATTACCGAAACCCTACCATTTCTCTATCATCTCAAGTTGATGATTCAGTTCAGAAATCTCTAGTTAGAAATCACAAATTCATGAATAATCACAACCCAAAACATAACCTAATTCATACTTTTACATGTTACAATTTTTGCATTTCCCTACTTTTCATTTAACTCTAATCATCACAATCCTTCACCTTGTAAATCATTTCACGAATTTGATTCTTCCTTCACCACCCACACATGTATCCACACCATTCACGCATGCATCAATCCACGAGCATGGAAAAACACACCACTTATGCATGCATCCATTTATAAACATTAAAATATCATCAAAATGTCATTTACACTACTATAAAACTTCAAGCATGACTTAATTTATAGTTCAAATCCTTCAGCAAATTCTAGAAATGGGGAGAGAAAATAAGGGATTTCTATGGATGAAGCAAAGACAAGAGTAGAGAAACAATTGAAACCCCAAATGGCTGAAGACTTGTAAGATGTTTCGGTAATGGATAAGCCAATAACACAACAAATGCAGAAGTTAGGTGTTTAGGTGATGGATGAGCAAGAAGAGAGGTTTGATGGTGGAGAATTTTGGTGAAGCCAGTAAGCAAGAGGATTGCCGAAATTTCCTTGCTCAAAACATGACTTAGATGTCTCTTTTGGATTTTGACACATGTCTTCAATGCATATGTTACATTTGTCCACTAGTTATGCTACTTGTCTCTTAGCCATTTGTCCACTTGTCACACTTTAATAGGTCCATTTGTCAATCCATAATTAGTCCATTTGTCCTTCATCTAAGTTATCAAATGTCACACTTCCTTTTGTCTCTTATTTCTACATTTTTTCTAATCTAAAATACCCCAAAAATTTCGATAAATTTTCAAAATATCCAAAATGTCACAAAAATGCGAAATTAATTCTAATACACATCTATTCAAATTTTAATATAAATAATCCATATTTCTCATTTTAATCACATTAAAATTCACTTATACCCAAAAAATTTCAACGAATGCATGTTCAATTATTTTCATGAGTGATAGCATTATTCATGTATATATGTATGCCATATGATGCATGAAATGTACCACTAAATTCTCAATAATCTCTCATATACAATATCCTAGGGTTCTTACCTGATTGATGAAATAGGTGGGGATATTGCTTCCTTATATGTTCTTCTATTTCCAAAGTTGCTTCCTTACTCGAGTGATTTTTTCATAGAACTTTCACCAATGGAATTACCCGATTCCTCAATTGTTTTGTCTGATATCCCACTATCTTGATCGGCTCCTCTACATAACTCAGATTACTAGCAACTTCAATCTCTTGAGTCGGTAATACATGCATTGGGTCAGATCTATATCTCCTAAGTATGCTCACATGAAATACATTGTGTATCTAAGACATTTCACTCGATAAGGCTAATATGTACACCAATGGTCTTATCCTTTCAAGGAAATCATAAGGACCAATGTACCTAGGGCTTAATTTGCCCTTCTTTAATTTCCAAATCTCTTTACTTCTCTCTAAGGTGAGACTCTCAGAAATACTTTGTCTCCTATACTGTATTTCATATCCTGTTTATGCTGATCTATATAATTCTTCTGTCTATCTTGTGTTGTTTTTATTCAGCTTTGGATCAATTTCACCTTATCCACAGTATCTTGTATCAATTCAGGGCCTTTTATCTGTCTCAAACCTTTTCCATCCCAATATAGAGGCGATCGACATTTTCTACCATACAATACCTCATAAGATGTCATTCCAATATTACTATGGTAGTGGTTGTTGTAAGCAAATTCAATCAAGGCTATGTACTGATCTCAAGCTCTTTAAAACTCCAATACACATGCTCTAACCATATCCTCAATAGTCTTGATTGTCCTCTCACTCTGCCCATCTGCTTAAGGATGAAATGTAATATTGAAATCTAACTTCGTACGTATAGTCGACTGTAGACTCTTCCAAAACCTTGAAGTAAATCTGGGATCTCTGTCCGATACTATAGACATTGGAACCATATATAGTCTCACTACCTCATTCACATATCTCCGTGCCAACTGGTTTAATGAGCTATTCTCTCTCACTGGTAAGAAATGGGCCGACTTAGTCAATCGGTCCACTACAACCCATATAGTATCATTTTGCCTCGGAGTCTTAGGCAATTCCATAATGAAATTCATTATGATTTGACCCATTTCCACTCGGGAAGAGGCAACGAATGAAGCTTCCCAACTAGAGCTTGATGCTCAGCTTTAATCTATTGGCAAGTTAAACAGTTAGCTACATAGTCAGCTACTTGCTTCTTCATCCCTAGCCACTAGAAATGTTGCTTAAGCATATTATACATCTTGGTAGTACTAGGATGCATAGAATAAGCTGCTATATGTATTTCCTCTAGAATTTTCTTTCTCAATTTATCCATATTAGGCACACACAACTTCTGTTTTAACCACAATGTTTTATCTCTCAATTCAAATTCAAAATCTGGATTCACCTTAATTTTTACAATCAATTTCATCATTTCAGGATCTTTACTCTGTATTATTCTAATTGTGTGATGATTTTTTCCGAACGGTGCTAAAGGTTTTCCCTTGCGCGACACTTTTCAGTTTCATCACTAAATGCTAAGTTTTAGTGACGAACATTTTTTAAACATCGCTAAAGGTTGTATTTTTGCAACGAATATTGTTTCGTCGCCAAAAAAAGGTCGAGAAAGGCGTCCTTTGTTGTAGTGAGGCTGACCCCATGCTTGGGAATGTCTAATGGCATCATGCATAAGGAGTCAGTGATGACGCATCCCCTTCTGAGCTGGTTTCGACTAGCAGGCACCACTATAAGAAAATTGTTGTTTTGTAATGGAAATTATTGACGGAAAATATAAACATTTCGTCGATAAATAAGTTTTGTGATGGAGTTTACTAATGGACTAAGGCATAGTAGAAACGACTATAGCTAATAATTATCGACAAAAAATAAAGATTCTGTCGGTAAATTTACCAACGGAATATTAATGTAGCGTCAGTATATATACCAACGGTTTATTTTGACCGTTGGTAAATTTACTAACGGATGATGTTATTCCGTTGGCAGATGTACCGACGGTTTGCTCCTTTCTGTTGGTAAGTTTGTCGACAGTTATATTTGTTCTGTCGGTAATTTTACCGACAGTAGTCTATTCTTCTGTCTATAATTTTAGCAACAAAATTGGTTATTCCATATGTGATTACCGACGGTTAGTTATTTTTTGTTGGTAAATGCAACTTCTGTCAGTAAATCAACCGAAAATTTTTAAAAAAATATATACGTCAATAATTTTTATTTGATGATGTTATGATTGATGCATAATTTAAATAGTTATGAATTTAATAGTATGCATTTATTTTATTTAGACAAAAATTTGATTGATGATATAAAGTTAAAAAATATCTTAATTAATAATAAAAACATTACATTGTACATAATAAGTATTTGTAATTCAAATTAAACGGCCAAAAATACACTATTTATTTAGTGATGGCGGATGCTCTGATTGGTACGATGAGGTGCTACCCCTACCCTTCAACTGATTCACCTCATTGTAGAGCTGAGCATTATACTCCATCGATTGTTGCAACTGATTCGCCAATTTCTACATTGTGCTCAGAAGCTTTTGCACTTCATTGGTTGTAAAGTGCCTACTAGATGCTGCTGTACTGGACGTGGAGGATTGCGAATAACATGTGCTCATAAATGAACTTAAGCCGAATATCCTCCCACGATGTTCCTTACCATCCACTGTATGAAGATAAGTTTCAGTATCATCAATATCTTCAGACTACTGAGACTGTTATTGAATTCTTTCTTGTATTTGGTCCTATTAGAAGATAATGTTTATATTTGTATGTAATAATTATTAAGCAGTAATATTAAACCATAAATTTTACATACATTTAATTCTTTACAATGGGTATTGACGAATGTCACATCATCATGCTTCTTATTGTGAGTGTACAAAAAGAGCTGACGGGGTGTAGGCCTCATGCCCATAGACTTTTCCTCCTCATGCCCATAGACTTTTCCTGTATAAGAATAAAATATTATAAGTGTACTAAAATTTATAAAAATTTTGCCAGAGTTTCCTATATTTTATTATATCTACCCCTTGTTGAACAAAGAAAATAACTCAATAACATAACCATATATGGCACCAGACATTTATAACATTATCATTTTCATTCTAGAATTCACACATCAAATTCAGTTGAAATACAACAAAGAAAAGAAATGAGAATATAAATGTAAAGTGTAGATACTTACAAGTCTCTCTACGTGATCATGGTGGGTAATAGATCCTCCCGTATATATGGGACTCTCTCCCCCAGGTCCTCCACGTCTATAGGTCGAATTATGCTCTAAAATGGACATTGCCTCAGGTGATGTCCAATACTGCTGCCAACGACTCCATATTTCTTCATAAATGTTAGGTAGTCGTATACCAGCCCTGTGTATCGCAGCAACAAAGTCTCGATAATGTGCACGTGCTTGTCTCTTCCATACTCTATAGATGATTACGTCAAATTGAGAATCCTAAAAAATTGTTTGTGAAACAAAAGGAAAAACATTTGATAAATACTTATGATGTAATAATATTTATCTAATTAATGTATAAAACTTTTAATTAAAAAATAAAATAATAATTTTGTTGTACCTCAAACTTGTGATAGCAAAATTTCTTTGTTGCTTGAAAGATATTCTTCCATACATAACCCTCAGGATCAATTTTCTCCTTGAATTTCGATGTCCTGTTTCTTGAGCACGGTCTAGATGGAAATAACCTAATATAAAAACAAATAAATTTATACCATTTTTAAAATTTAATCCTATAACTTAATTATAAACATATAATGTTTCGTGTATTTTCACATATATATTATTAAAAATTGTGATGTAAGTTCTTCTATCGGGTCCCTCAGTTCTAGACTGGCGACTATCTCCTTCATCTGTATTGTTTACCTCTGATATCTCTGTCGGTATAAGGGTAGTGAATGATGTAGGAGTGGTGGATGGTGTAACAATAGGTACAGAAGATAATGCCTCATCTGCAAGTGTAGTAGGTAGAGGGGGAGGAGGTGATTCAGCTCTAGCTGCTACACCATGAGATGCTTTACCTGCCAAGTAAGTACCTCCGAATCGTAGTCTGAATCTTGGTCGTATCATATCCTGTCTTCTCTTCGGCAGCATATTTCTACCTGAAATTAATATTTGATTGAATTTTGTAGAAATATTACAATTTGATTTCAATATTTTATACAATATATTGAAAAGGAAATAATTAATTTGTTGAATATAATATTCAATTACAAACACAAATTAATCGTTATCGTCACTTAATTGTAAGTCAAAATCATCTTCTTATTATAAATAATTTGAATCAAACTTAGGCTCTTCTTCACTAATAAGCCTCGCAATAGCTGCATCACGAATTTCCAGCCTATATACGATCCTAGGGGTTTATTATGGAACGAATTGTCTTGTCTATGAAACGTATTAATTTCTTGTGTTAATACTATGTTTGCATTAATCACTTCAAAGTTGAAGTATTAATTAATTGAATTAATCATAATCGATCAAATTAATCACGTACAATTGATTTCAAACTCATTCCATATACAGTAAATACTTAGACTATTAAAGAAGAATAAAAAAACTTGTCAATGATTATAAGAATACTTTAAACAACAATATAAAATTAAGACCTCCTTTGTATTCACACAAAATCCAAAGATATCATAACGTATTATTAAAGCAATACGTATGGTAAATATTAGTCAGACGACTAACTTGAATGGATGGACAACTTTAGAAAACAATGAAGAAAGATGAGCAACGCTCTTCAACATAATATAGGGCCTGCAAAAAAGAATATGAAATATTTAATATAATACACTTTTGCTAATACAATATCATAAACTAATGTGATCCATCACGCTATAGGAGTAAGATCATGAACAAACTTTCATTGGCCTATTTAATCCTTTTACTAGAGTAATATTGAAGGAGACATTTGCAAAAATACATTTAAATTACTAGTGTTGCAGGCTTATAATATGGTGACAAATTTTAGTAACTATAAATTATGAGGATGGAGGACATAGCTAGCAACCTAAGTGTAACATCCCGTTACCTATATTAAGGCTAGAATTGTGATTTATGAGAAAGTACTGAGAAATTAAGAAATGCACATCATGCTTTAGTTAAATATGACATGCATATTTTTGCACATGAATATGGTTGTACATGCATTCATTGACATTTTCGGGTATAATTGATTTATAAATAAGATTAAAATGTGAATTGTGAGTTATTTACGTTAAAAATTTATTTGGAGACCATTAGCATTATTTCAAAATTTTTGGTGAATTTAAGGTACATTTGGACTAGGAAAAATGCCAAGTGGTATAATAAATTTATACATGAAAATTTGGATGATTAAGCCTAAAATTAACTGACATTAAGCCTAAAATTAACTGACATTTGGCATAGTTAATTAGTGACAAATGGATCAATTATTGTGTGACAAGTGGACTAATAATTAGGAGACATCTAGACTAATTAATTGGTGACATATGGCAACATCTAGAGTGGATTAGTGGCAGCATCTTGATTAGGCAAATGTAAGACATGCCTTAGGACAAATGTTGTGTTATAAAATTGACACCTAGCATATTGATGGAACAAATTCCAGCAGTAATGTTTCTGCTATTTCTCGCACCTTTCTCCACAAAATTGCTCCAACTTTTTCCTCTCTAATTTTCCTGAACCCTAGCCAAATTGCTGCATAAAACCAGCTTTTTAACTTACACAAAATAGCCAAGAAAACCATCTGAAAGTTACCTTCATCTTGCTGTCCCAAATCAACTTGTTTTCATCATAAGTTTGTGATGAATTTTGCTTGCATGGAGACTTGGTTTAATCTGAAGTTTGAGCTGAATTGAAAGCCTAACAAGTAAATGACAATCTGATCTTTATGATATGTTTGGTAGTTTGAGAATTATGCCTGAATTGGAATGACATATATGAGATATTGGTGAAGATGTATGCTGGAATATTATGGACTGGAGAATTTTCATTGAATAGACTTCGGTATTCTAATTATAACTTGAGCTGTAGATTTCTGAATGAGTTGATTATTAATTTAGATTAAATTAGAGACATCTTTCTACAACTTTGCTGAGAATCCAAATGTTAATTATATCTCTAATCATATCAAAATCTTGCTAGAATTAGAGTTAGAAGTTCTGTTACAGTTTAAAAACAGTTTGAACTCTTTTAGATATAACTTTCAGTATACTGAATCAAATTGTATGATTATAGTGTTATTAGAAACTGGAAACATAGTGGAACAATTATATAGAAAATTTTTTAATAAAATATACCATTTTTATTGTCATAATGATAATGCAAAGTTATCCTGAAAGGGGATGTTAGGATGAAAATGCTGAGGTGATGTTAGGATGAAAATGCTGAGGTGTGCTGGAATTTGACAACTGAAATGCTTTTACTGAACATGGTTCGATATTTTGGCTATATTTTGATCAGTAAATTTACAAATGAAATGATTCTTGATTTAAATTGAACTAGAGACATTTGTATACAAATTACAAGAATAAATTGATTTTATTTCTATTTTTAAGGGTCTTGAAATTGAGCTTGAAAGTAAGTCATGTCTTAGGTAGTAGCACTACTAGGGACAGAAATCTGGTCCTGTTGTTATTGAATAAATTGTATTGATATAGGGCGAATCAGAAAAATATGACTTCAGAAAAGTTATAGCTTATTCTCTTATTTTTTGATTGGTATAAAGTTTGTAAGTTTTGGATTTTGGAATTTAGAGATATGAGGTGTGCAACTTGAATACATGATCATGCATCAGCCAAAATTTCAAATATACGTAGTCTGTAATATTTTGAGTATAACTCTTAGAATAATGAACCAAATTGAATGATCTTGGTATCATTAGAAACTTAAAACATTTGAAAACAACTTTCTAGAAGGAAGTGTTGCCTAATTTTGTCATTTACCTTATCAGAATAATTATGTAAAGTTGACCTAAAAGCATATTATGAGAAAACAATCTGAAATGATCAATTGGGTTATGAAATTAGTTTCACATTGTTTTATTATGGTCCAAACCCTAAGTACAAATTATATTAATGAGGGTTTTGCTAACTGAATGATATGGTGACAAAATGTTGATAAGATACTCGAAATTGTCATTGAACATGCATTGTGCATATTGTCTATACATTAATGTGCATAAAGAAAGACTTATACATTTGTGCAAAATTGTGATATATATAAATGTGTTTTGTATGATATAGAGGAGCACATTGGACGCTAGCCAAATATTGCTAGACCATCTAGACAATAGCATATTGGAGTGTACTATGAGTAATCTAAGATGGTCTCACCTTGATTTGTTTTATTTATTACTGAATTAAATTTGATATTGATGAATGTGTACTGAATTCCGGACAATAATTGTCCGAGGTGTTTGATGCATGTGAATATCATTGGAAGTGTTACTTGTATGTGAATGAGACTGCCTACTTGAATATTTTGATTCTCAACTGGAAATTTGAATGCCGAATTTATGTCCGATGACCTCTGAATGATATTTAAATTCTCAATGAAAGTTGAATGATGGACTTAGGTTCGATGACTGAGATTTTGATTGTGAATTATGAATGTTTGCTATACATGACTTAATTATGTATTTGATGCATTTCATAAATGTATGCTCAGATAAAGGAATTATGACCGGAGTAGCCAGTTTAAAAGAGCTTACACGTAGAGTTTTGCTCTGTGATTATTGTTTCTGCACGTAGAGCTATGCTCCGTGATTCTGTTCTGGATGACCCCAATGGGCTAGTATCTGTATATGTACGTGATAGGCTCTCGGTCATAATAATAAAAACGAATGTGAGTCTCATGCATATAGCATTCATATATGATTGAAATTCATTGAATGATTTGTAAAGCT
>JANZXR010044928.1:0-13367 GCA_027575705.1 Erythroxylum echinodendron | reverse complement strand
TCGGTTATAGATTATGTTGTGTTATGGTCTTTTCCGCAGCGTATTGTGAATACTTGGACCATACGCGATCCAACAGATGGTAAGTTACAACAACTTATCTTGGCTACTCAGGAAGGTAAACAATCTGATTTTTCTTTATAAGGTGATGGTGAATTATATTATAAGGATAGGCTATGTGTGCCAGCTAATGATGAATTAAAGAAGAAGCTGTTGTTTGAGGCTCATAATACACTCTTTACTATGCATCCGGATGGAAGCAAGATGTATCAGGATTTGAAGCAGTATTACTAGTGGTCAGGTATAAAACAGGATGTTGTGGATTATATAGCAAAATGTATGACATGCCAGCCGGTTAAAGCTAAGCAACAAGTCCCATTTGGTTTGTTACATCCTATTTCTATTTCTCAGTGGAAATGGGATAAATTTACTATGGATTTTGTCACTGGACTTCCTCCCACTCAAAGGAAGCATGATACTGTATGGGTGATTGTAGATAAGTTTAACAAATTTGCTCATTTTTTGCCTGTTTGTCTAGACTATTCTTTAGATAAACTTACAAATTTGTATGTAAATGAGATAGTGAGACTGCATGGAGTACTATTGTCGATTATTTCTGATCGTGATCCTCGATTTACTTTGATATTTTAGGAAGGTTTATAAAAAGAACTGGGTACTCAGGTAAAGTTTAGTACTGCTTTCCATCCCCAGACAGATGGACAACCTGAACGAGTTATAGAGATATTAGAAGATATGTTATGGGATTATGCATTGGAGTTTCCTAGGAGTTGGGATAATTATCAAAGTTTGATGGAGTTTGCTTATAATAATAGCCATTAGACGAGCATTGGCATGGCACCTTATGAAGCGTTGTATGGTAGGAAGTGTAAAACTCTGGTATGTTAGACTGAGTTGAGTGAAAACAAGATGACCAGGCCAAAAATTGTGAAAGATACTGAAGAAAAGACTTGAATTATTCGGAAAAGACTGAAAGCTGCCAGTGATCGGCAGAAATCCTATGCTGACCTAAAAAGAAAATATATTGAGTATCAGGTAGGAGATAAGGTATTCTTGAAAGTACCACCATGGAAACACATGCTTTGGTTTGGGAAGAAAGATAAGCCTAGTCCACAATACATTGGTCCTTATGAAATTATGAAAAGAATTGGACCAGCAGCTTATCATCTAGCTCTTCCTGAAGAATTGGCTAGGTTATATGATGTATTTTCATATTTCTATGTTGCGAAGATATCGGTCAAATGTTACACATAAGATTCTTGTGAAAGAAATACAAGTGCAACCAGATTTGTCGTATGAAGAAGGGCCACTTTCTATATTAGCTAGAGAAGTTAAACAACTTAGAAACAAGTCAGTACCTTTGGTAAAAGTCCTCTTGCAACACCATGCACTTGAGGAAGCAATATAGGAACCAAAGGAAACCATGAAAGCTCAGTATTCGCAATTATTCTGATCAGGAATGAATTTCGAGGACAAAATTTCTTAAGGACAGAAGAATTGTAATACCCCATGTTAGGGATTATAAAATTTAGGAATTTCTAGTACATCATATGTTTTGCATAATTAAGTATTCGCTGATATGTGCATATGAATTTTTTTATATACAAATAATTGTACATGCATTCATGACAATTTCCAAGTATAATTGATTTATAAATGTGATTAAAATGTGAATTGTGAGTTATTTGCGTTAAAAATTTATTTGGAGACTATTAGTTTTGTTTCAAATTTTTTGGTGAATTTGCGTATTTTGGATTTTGAACTAGGAAAATTTTCTAGTGACAGGTTAAGTGGTACGTAAAAATTAGTATGATTAAGCGTACGAATTATTGACATTTGGCATCATTCATTGTGTGACAAATGGCTTGACATATTGGAGACATGTGGCAACTTTCATGAAAGGAAAATGGGAGTCATGCATGGAGTCATGTGTCAATATAATAGCAACACACATGTATTGGAAGGCAAATTACTGCAGCTCATTGTTTGTCTTTCGGATTGCTTAATCTTCACCGAACATCATTGAACCCTCATCACCAAAATACTAGTATTATCCTTTGCATGCAAACTTTTCAACCCAACTAGTGTTTATGTTTGCCTTCTTACTGTTTTCTTCCCCCATCCACCACAAGCATGCTCCTCGCTTTAACTACTGGAATTTTCTGAAACAAGTAAGTTATGTTTTAAGTTGTTATGGATCTTGTAAATGCTTTGATGATGTATTAGTGTTAGAAATAAGCACATGCATGAGTTATGTAAGTTGTGTAGTCAGATAGAAAGATGAGTTGATATATTGTATAGTAATTATGCATGAAAAACCATAGGTGAGTTTTAAATTTGGTGTTTTGGTTGAATCCTGCATTTTGAGTTGTTTTAAAGCAAGGTGAGTTAGAATTTTGGAAATGTAGAAAATATAAGTTAGAAATGAAA
Organism: Erythroxylum echinodendron; assembly: GCA_027575705.1. Taxonomy (NCBI): domain Eukaryota; kingdom Viridiplantae; phylum Streptophyta; class Magnoliopsida; order Malpighiales; family Erythroxylaceae; genus Erythroxylum; species Erythroxylum echinodendron. Next base: position 10,922 of record JANZXR010044928.1, on the reverse strand, counting down.
TAGAATGGGTAAATTAGGAGGAAGAAGAGTGAAGAAGTTTGCAGCTTCAGTGATGAAGGAAGAAACCTACGTTTTTAAAGAGAGAAAGTTGAAAATGGTTTCACGTGCATGCATTGGTTTTTAATGGTTGATATAAACTTGAATTTGAGTTGTGTTGAGAATGAGGTGGTATAGAAGTGAATAAGAGGGATAAATGTAAGGGCATAAGTTTATGAAGAGGAATTTAGCAGAAGAGAGGAAGAAGATAGATTGGAGTTTCTGCAAAAACATGCAAAATTACGTGCAAAAATCGTGATTCTATAGTAGAAAGTGGTAGTGCAAAAATCAAACTTTCTAATACTGAACAGTTTGGACTCTTTTTGCTATAACTTTCCTATCTGATATCCAAATGACTTGAAACTTGAACCAATAGACTCATAAGACATTTTTCTTTCTTTTCATAAAAATTTAGAGCCATCTAAGGTGATTAGAAAAATATTGATTGACTCAAAGTGAGGGTATGTGCTGGAATATTATGAACTGGATATTTTCAAGAACATGCTTCGGTATTTCAATTATATCTTGATCGGTAAATCTCTAAATGGATTGATTCTTAATTCATATTAATTTAGAGACATATTTCTACAACATTCTTGAAGAAGTCAAATTTTAATTCTCTCTCTAAGATTTTCAAAATTGGAGTGAAAATGTGTCTTGGCTTAGGAAGTAACTCTACAAGGGACATAAATCATATCCTGTGGTTATTGAATAAAAGGTATTGATACAGGCTGAATTAGATTGAGATGTCTTCACCAAAGCTATATTTTATTCTCTTAGCTTTAAATTGGTATAAAGTTTGTAATTTTTAGATATTAGAATTGAGAGTTACTAGGTATACAACTTAGAGGAATGATCATGCATTAGCCAAATTTTCAATGTACACAGTCTATGGTATTTTAAGCATAACTCATTAAATGCTAAACCTAATTGGATGAACTTGGCATCATTGGAAACCTAAGACAAAGAAGAAAAACTTTCTGGAAGTATTACCTAATTACCTCACCTTGCAGATGAGAATAATTGAGCAAAGTGGACCTAAAGGTGGATTGTAAAATAAATCTGGATTGAGGGATTGAGTATGATTTCATATGATCGATCATGTGATAAGATTTGGGATAAGAAACCAAGATTTTTGACATGAACATGTATCATACATATTAAATACACATGAATGTGCATAATTTAATTCATAATTATGCACAATAATGATATGTGTTTGTATTAAAAGTTTTAGAGGAACCCATCAAGCGACCGATTCTAGATATTGCCGGGATGTTGAGGCAATAAGGAATAAGGGAGATTTAATGAGTAACTTAAACGGTAAATTTTGTGATTAACCTAAGATGGTCTCATCTTGATTTGTTTTATTTTTTTAAACTAAATTGAATTCGATATTGATGAATGTGTATTGAATTGTGTACTAATTCCAGACATGAAGGTCCGAGATATTGATTGACGAATGTGATATTGAGTGCTACTCGCTTTGCATGAAATGTCTGAAATGATTTTGTTTTGTTTTAAAACTAGTAAGTCCCATTTGTGGGTAAATAAGCATCCCTTGAAGGGTTTGCAGCTACTTCTGTGACACTTCAGTGTCTTCTATTATTGACACTTCGATGTCTTCTGATACTGACACTTAGGTGTCGAGACTTCTGTCTCTTCTAAAACACTTAGGTGTCAAGACTTTGGTCTCTTCTGTATAAGTCCCATTACCTGCTTCTTTAAATGGATTTAGGAGTCTTATAATTTTGTACTCTGATATTAGTTTGATTTTGGCATAAGCTAAATTGTATTCTATTTTTGAAGGGTTTATACCCTCTTGCGTTGAACAGTTCTGTCATTTATAAAAACCCTATTTTATTCTGAATTTCTATATCTTTTATTGGCTTATAGTTTCCTTATTACTCACTAAGCTATATGCTTAGCATGGTGAATTTGCCCCATGTAGGTTCTGAAAGAGGGACGTAGGTACTGGGACAAGACAACCGCCATGGCCAAAGGAGTCTGATTATTGTTTTGTTCATATGTATTTTGAGATTGTTTTTTGACTTGCATCTAATGTCTATAACTCATGAATTTTTATTTGATGGGTTTTCATAACCTTAATTCAAGTTGCTTTCCAAAATTTTGATATGCGATTGAGATTTTAGTAATGCATGTATAAAGTGTTTTGTATGCGATGTACATTTGTTGAGATTTTAGTAATGCATGTATAAAGTGTTTTGTATGCGATGTACGTTTGTTGAGATTTTAGTAATGCATGTATAAAGTGTTTTGTATGTTTCGAAATGCTTCGTGTTCAGTGTGTTCTGTGTGTATGTGACACTTGCAATATCCTCCCAGGGGGTATTTGGTCATTACACAAGCTCAGTCTGAAATGTTCGAGACCTCGAGGTTGCATTTGCATTCTAAGATGGCTGAGGGATCATCTCCAGTACAGTATGCATTGAAGATGAATGGATATATTGAGAGGTTAGGAAATTTGGGTTTCATTATGGATCATGAATTAAGTATAGACTTAATTTTGACTAGTTTGACTGATAGATATTCACAGTTTGTGTTTAACTACCAAATGAACAAAATATCCATGACGATACCTGAGCTAATTAATCTGCTCAAAATAGCTGAGAAAACTATCAAGAAGGACATTAAGGCTGTGATGCTAGTTAACTTTGCTTCTGGTTCTCAAAAGAAGAACTAGAAGAAGAAGAAGGAGAAGTCCAAGAGACCAGTGGGAGGTGTAGCCAAGAAGAAGGCAAAGGAGACAACACTGAAGGGAATATGCTTCTATTGCAACAAGGAAGGACATTGGAAGAGAAACTACAAAGCTTATCTGGAATCACTGAAGCAGAAGAAGACATTAGATGCCCCACCATCTACTTCAGGTAAGATATTTTTCATTGAGGTTAATACTATTTATGATCATAACATTTGGGTATTAGATACCAAATGTGACTCACACATATATGTTGATATGCAGGGTCTCAGGGATAGTAGATCTTAAGAAGGGAGAGATAGACCTACGTATGGGAAATGGCACAAAACTTGCTGCATTAGCTGTAGGAACATATGTTTTGTATCTTCCTAGTGGGCTAAACTTAATTTTGGAAAACTGCTATTATATACCCGTTGTGACTAAAAACATTGTATCTGTTTTATGTCTTAATAAAATGGGATTTCGTTTAACTTTTTCAAGCGATGGTTGTTCAATTAAGTTGAATGAGATGTTGTATGGTACCGCTACATTATGCAATGGAATTTACATATTAGATATGTCAAATCCAACCTTAATTATCATCTTACTTGTGGCATTGTCAACATGGCCTTATAAGTGAGAAACGCATATTAAGCTACACAAGAATGATAGCTTAGGGTCATTTGATTATGAATCATATGACACATGTGAATCTGCTTGTTAGATAAGATGAATAAATTACCTTTTAAAGGAAAAGGTGAACAAATGAATGGGTTAATAGACGTAATACATTTTGATGTATGTGGTCTAATGTTCATTCATGACAGAGGTGGTTTTGTGTACTTCATTACTTTTATCGATGATTATTCAAGATATGGGTATGTGTATCTAAAGTATATGAGATTCTGTCGTTTCCAGGTTGTCATGGGGTCAGAATCTTGATTTCAACACTTTTGCTACATCTGCATGCATGTGATGCATATAACCATGTCTAACCCAATATGTTTTACGTCCATCGATAAATTTAGCAATCGACCTTCAACTTACCATCCGTAAATTCACCGACCAAAAATATTATTCCATCAGTAAATTAGCGACTAATTATCTTAATTTTTGGTAAATGTTTTTAAATTTACCAACAAAAATATAAGATTCTGTGACTAATTTTTTTGACAGATATTTAAATTTTCATAGCTAACGAGCTTATTATATCTGTCACTAAATTTTACCCATGGTTGTTTCTATAACGACTCTTTTGGACGATAATTTTCGTTTCCAAATTTTATTTCTTGAAGGTAATTTTTGTCACTAAAACCTATATTTCTTATAATGTCAATTCTAGAATTAGTCCACTTTGATGTATGAAAAACACTAGGTCCATCCCTGGGAGGAGTGAAGTAATTTTTCTTCATTAATGATTATTGGAGGAGATGTTAGGTGTATTCAACCAAGAGGAAGGAAGATGTGTTTCCAATATTCAAAATTTATAAAGCACGAATAGAACTTGAATCTGGATAGAAGATCAACTATCTGAGGATAGATAATGGAGGAGAATACACTGACATTGAATTTGATAAATTCTACAAGCAAGAAGGCATTAAAAGATAGTTCACAATGACATACACTCATATTAGTATAATGGAGTGGTAAACCGAATGAATATAACTCTATTAGAGAGAACTAGAGCTATGTTGGCAACTGCAAAATTAGACAAGACTTTTTGGGTAGAAGCAATCAACACTTCTTGTTATATGGTAAATTGGGCACCATCAATTGCAATTGATTTGAAGACACTAATAGAGATATGGACTGGTAAGCTAGTTGATTATTTAACCCTCCATATATTTAGAAGTCTCATGTATGTAATGTACAATCCACAAGAAACAACTAAGCTAGATCCAAAGTCCAGGAAATGCTTATTCTTAGGGTCTGCTGATGGAGTAAAGGGGTATTACCTGTAGGATCCTACTGTTATAAGGTTATCATCAGTAGGAATGTAATCTTTTTAAATAAGCTACAAAATAAAGGAGAAGATGATAGCATATCAAAAGAAGATTTAGAGACTATTATTGCTCACGAGGAAAAGGAATCCCAAACGGATTCTTTTGAGGCAACACCAGAGCATAAGGTACAAAAATCAATAGAGTCTAAAGCTTCAGAGACTCATTATTGAAATCACGAAAAAATGTAACTAGATTGGCATTCAGACTATATTATAGAGGGTAATATCATATATTATTTTTCAACTAAAGACAAGGGGCAGTCAACTCTGTAGGAGGCAATGAACAGTTCAGATGCATCTTAATCGATGACAATAAAGCATGAAGAAATTGAAGCTCTTCATAAGAATAAGACTTGGGAACTTGTGTCACTATCATAAGGAAGGAAGGTCGTTGGCAAAAAATGGGTCTATAAGATCAAGTGAAATGGCGATGAGTATGTGGAATGGTGTCATGCAAGATTGGTGGTGAAAGGATATGATCAGAAGGAAAGAATTGATTTCAATGAAATATTTTCTCCTTTGGTTCGATATACTACAGTTCAAGTAGCCCCGACAATATAATGTTAGGTTTGACTTATATATAGAGTAGTTAGATGTAAAGATGACCTTTTTCATGGAGATCTTGAAGAAAAGATTTATATGCTCCAACCAAGAGGTTTTAAAGAAGCAAGAAAGGAGAATTTGGTTTACAGGTTTAACAAATCTTTGTAGGGCATGAAGCAGGCACCGAGATGTTGATATAAAATATTTGATTCCTTCATTACAAGCCTTGAATACAACAGACTAAATGCAGACCCTTTTGCATATTTCAAGAGGTTTGGTGAAAATGAACTCAATATCTTATCGCTGTATAGATGACATATTGGTAGTAGACCCTAACAATGATCGTATTATATAATTGAAGGCTTAGTTGTCTAAGGAAATTGAAATAAAGGACTTGGGACCAAAAACAAGATTCTAGGGATGCAAATTCACCCAGATAGAAGTAACACGAAGAATTGGCTTTCTCAAAAGAATTATCTAAAGAAGATTTTATGACGCTTCAATACGCAAGATTGTAAGACAATTTCTAACTCGTTTCTTGTTAACTTCATGTTATCCTCTAAAATAAGTCCTATCAATGAAGACAAGAGGATGGATTTATATCCAGTATCGTGTGCATCAGCAGTGGGAAGCTTAATGTTCACTATGAATTTGACAAAACTAGACATTGTACTTATAGTGGGAGTGATTAGTTGATATACGGAGAATCTTAGTAGAGAACTTTTTAATCCTATAAAGAGGGTCTTTAAACACATTAATGGGACCTTAGATGTTGTATTGTGTTATGAGGGATCAAACTTTATTGCAAGTGGATATATGGATTCTGATTATATAGGTGATCTTAATGGCAACAAATTTACCACAGGCTATATGCTTACATTAGCTAGCAATGTTGTATGTTGGGTCTCAAAACTTCAGTTAATTGTGGCTAAGTCAATAAAAAATAGACATATGGTAGCTACATAAGCCAATAAAAGAAGAATTTTGTTTGAAAATGATGTTAGAGGAGCTTGGGCACAAGTAAAAGAAGATTTCTCTATTTTGTGACAGTCAGAGTGCTTCGTAACTTACAAGGAATCTATTTTTTCATTAAAAAACAAAACACATATGAGTTCAATATCACTTTGTTCATGAGAAAGTGGAAGAAAGAACTGTGGATATGTGGAAGAATCATACTAAAGACAACCTCACAGATTTTATGACAAAAGCAGTCAATACTGACAATTTTATTTGGTGTCGATCCTCTTGGCCTTATAGAGATATAAGCAAGATGGAAATGGCAAGGAAGAAAGAATAATATGAAGGTCTGATTGACTGTCAATCAAATCTTCAATTAGAAGATTGGAAGATTGTTATTGCTAACTGTACCAAAGTTAAGAAGGGTTGTTGTCGACTACATAAAGTCAGAAAATTCAGGACGAAAGAATAAGAAAATTGAAGTAAATGCATTTGGGAGTACTATAAATAGGGCTTCCCATATCAGTTTTCATTCATCCCAAATATTCTCTTTGTAAGTTTAATTTCCACATTTTAAAGAGTGTTTCTCCTATTTCTTAAGAGATTTAGTATTTCTCCTTGTAAAGTAGATAGAGGTTGTAACTCTTAAATTTTTCATAGTGAGGTTTTTTCTTCTTAACCAAGTGTTTACCCTGATACATTTATGGTTTTCCACGTGCAAATTTGCCTTATTTCTTCATTACTATTCCTACAATCCTATTTAGCTATGAACCTACTCTAATCTAATCAATTTTCACAATAATAAATAGGTGATATTTGTTCTTACTTAAAATATTAAAAAAGTTAAATCACTATAAGAAAAACATGGTTTAGCGATGGAAATTACTGACAGAATGTGAAGGTTTTCAATTGGCAAGCTAAGTTAGCAACAGAATTTACTGATGGAATGAGTCATCAGAGAAACAGCCATAGATAATAATTAGGTAATTTACTTATAGATATTAACTATTCTATCGCTAAATATAATGATGGTAATTTTTATGCTGTCAGTAAATTTAGTGATGGAAGGTTAGTTTCAGTTGGTAAATTTAACGATAGACAAGACTCCTCCACTAGAAGTCTATTAATAAATTCATGACTAATTTTATTGATGGATCTTAGCTTTCCATCGGTAAATTAACTTCATCAACCGACAGATTTTAATGGTTCGTCGATAAGTTCACTGCATTTTATCGACGAATTTTGTTTTCCCGTCAGTAAATTTACTAATATTGTTTTTTAAAAGTTTTCCATGCATTTAATTTTATTTGATAATCTTATAATTGACGTATAATTTATACAATTATCATTTATTTGTTGATAATATTATAATTTGTTTCTACATTTATTTTGATAAAACAAAAAGTTGATTGATGATATAAACTAAAGATTATCTTAATTAATAGTAAAGAATTATTATCTACATAAATATGTATTTAATTCATACAAAACGACTACGACTATGCTATTCATTTAGTGACTACGGATGCCCATGTTGCGATAAGGTACTGCCCTTGTCCTTCAACTCATTCATCTCATTAAGGAGTCGGGCTATGTACTCCATCGACTATTGCAACAGAGTTGCTAGCGCCTATACTGTGCTTCGAAGCTCATAGACTTTATTACATGCAGACCGCCTACTAGATACTACTGTATTGGATATAGAGGATTACGAATAACATGTGTTCGCAAATGAACCTAGGCTAAAGATCCTTCCATGACGATCCCTACCACCCACTATATGAAGATATTTTCGACTCTCATCAACATCTTTAGACTGCTAAGATTATTGCTGAATGCTTTCTTTTATTTGGTCCTATTAAAAGGCAATGTTTATGTTAATAAGTGATAATTATGAAGCATTAATATTTAAGCATAAATATCATATATATTTAGCTCTCTACATCTAGGGTTGAAGATGGTCACATCATCATATTTCTTAGTATGAGTGTGCAAAAAGAGCTGACAAGGTGTAGGCTTCCTACCCATATAATTTTCCTGCATCAGAACAAAATGTTACAAGTGAATTACAATTTACAAAAATTGTGGAAATTTTTTTTCTATTTTTATGAAATTTCCCCCCTGTTGGACAAGGAAAGTAACTCAACAACACAGCCATATATGGCTCTGGACATTTGTAACACTATTGTTCTCTATAATACATATATTTTCATCCAAAATTCACATATGAAATTAAATTGAAATACATCAAAGTAAAAAAAATCAGAATATAAGTGTAAAGTGTAGATACTTACAAGTCTCTATGCATGTTCATGGTGGGTAATAGATCCTCCATTGTGTACATGAAGACTCTCTCCCTTTGATCTTCCACGTCTATTGACAAAATTATAGTCTGAAATGTACATTGCCCTAGATGATATCCAATACTGCTGCCAACGACTTCATATTTCTTTCAAAAATAAAGGAGGTCGCACACTACTCTTGTGTATCACACCAAAAAAAGTCTCTATAATGTGTACGAGCTCCTCTCTCACATACTTTATAGATAACTGCGCCAAATTCCAAATCCCAAAAAAATTCTTTCTGAAGAAAAGGAAAAACATACGATAAGTACTTATAACCGACAATATTTATCTAATTAATGTATAAAAATAATTAAAAATAAAAAATATTTTTGTACCTCCAACTCCTGATAATAAAAATCCTTTGTAATGAAAATCTTTTGTCGCTTGATAGATATTCTTCCATATATAACCCTCAAGATCAATCTTCTCCTTGAACTTGGATGCCATGTTTCTTGAGCACTGTCCAGACTGAATCAACCAAATATAAAAACAATTTTATATCATTTTTAATTTTAAACATGTAACTTAATCATAAACATATGGTGTTGCATGTATTTTTACTTGCAAATTATTGACAAATATGATGTAAGTTCTTCCATCAACTCCCTCAGCTCTAAGTTGAAGGCCGCCTCCTTTATCCACAACATTTACCCCTAATGTCTCTGTCACCAAATCTCCTTAAAACATCTAGAAGTGATAATAGCACTATAAACTCTTTATTTAAGTGAATGTTCCCTTATACTTGTTTCAATCAATAATTCCAACATGCAGACACTAGATTAATATTTTGTAAAAATCCTTTCTGGTCATGTCAAGAATTATAATGAAACACATATGAGTTCACCACTCATTAAGATTATGGTTCATAATAAGCGAATGCTTTAAGTTGTATGTTTTAAGATTAAAGTAACGACCCACTTTACTCATGAAAACATACTTGATTCCATATTCATTTAATAGTTCCATTATCGATAGTCAACTACTATCATGATATGAAACTCATCATTCTCTTGAAGTAAACTCCTTTACTTATATGGAGATAAATCGCAACACTATATTCTAAAACCATAATCAAGCGACCAACTTGGTTATTCAACTATGAATCAATTAATTTAGATTCTAATAATATACATGTTTCCCATACATCTCTATGTATATGTATATTACTTACAAAAGAATCTTGGTACCTTTTGACTAGATATATAACGCTCACACAAATAAAACCAAACTCCTTTGTTTTATTAATAAGAAATATTTTCATTACAAAACTGTAACTGAAGAAGATAAAGTTACATGTAAATACACTTTCTTTCCAGGGCACTATATTTATATAACTCCAACATGAGACATTTCACTCGGTAAGGCTAATATGTACGGCAATGGTCCTACCCTGTCTATAATCTCAAAAGGACCAATGTACTTAAGGCTCAACTTGCCTTTCTTGCCAAATCTTAACACTCCTTACCAAGGCGAGACTCACAGAAATACTTTGTCTCCCACACTGTATCCGATTTCCTTTCTATGCTGATTGACATAACTCTTCTGTCTATCTTATGCTTCTTTTATTCAGCTTTAGATCAATTTTACCTTATCCACCATATCTTGTATCAATTTTCGACCTTCTATCATTCTCAAACCTTCCTGACCCAATATAGAGGCGATTGACATTTTATATCATACACTGCCTTATAAGGTGACATTCCAATACTACTGTCATCGTGGTTATTGTAAACAAATTCAATCAAGTCATGTACTGATCCCAAGCTCCTTAAAACTTCGATACATATACTCTAAGTATTTCGTCATTATTCTTGAATATCATCTCACTCTACTCATCTGTTTAAGGATGAAATGCAGTATTGAAGTTTAACCTCATACCCAAAGCTGTCTGTAAGCTACTTTAAAATCTCAAGAAAAATTTGGGATCCCTGTCTAACACAATGAACATTAGAACCCCATGTAATATAACTACTTCATTCATATATCTCCGAGCTAACTAACCTAGTGAGTTATTCTCTCTCACTAATAAGAAATGAGCCAACTTGGTCAATCTATCAATAATGACCTAAATGGCACCATGTTGCATCGGAGTCATTGGTAAGCCCATATTAAATTTCATCGTAATTCTCTCCCATTTTGACTCCAGAATAGGCAATGATTGTAGCTTACCAACTGGAGCTTGATGCTCTGCTTTGATCTGTTAGCAAGTCAAACACTTAGCCTCATAGTTAGCTGCTTGCTTTTTCATCCCTGGCAACCAAAAATGTAACATCCCCTCACCTATGGGAAGGGTAAAATAGTAAATTGGAACGGGTTAGGAGAGATTAAAATTTTATTGCTA
>JANZXR010044907.1:0-13368 GCA_027575705.1 Erythroxylum echinodendron | reverse complement strand
TTTCACAGGACCCAAACCAACATAAAAGTTCCTACATATCAAAACTCCTTTGCTACACAATTTAACTCAAACAAGTTCATCCAAAGATGCGACAACATTCAACACAAGTCTACTCAACAGTAGCAGAAAATTCTGCATATTTAACTATCCATACATATATCAAAAAAGTTCTACATTTTCTGTCAACTTTCACCTTCCATTTTCACTGTTCATTTGCAACAACAAAGTTGGTATACATTTTCATACTTCATTGCACACAGTATCATGGTTACAAATATATACAAACATGCTTATGCAAAAATGCGTCTAGAAATGCCCCACACTAACTTAGTTGCAATATCCGCATTTCTTGGAGGTTGCCAAACATTTTGCAAGGATCACTTATGCTCTGCTGATTCTTCACCTGAGGAGTAGAAGATTTGGGGATGAGCCGAACAGCTCAGTGGCTAATATATCTATAGTCGATGCTAATGAACCACACACCACACAATAATCATTCATAACACAACACATCATCACAAAACAAATGGGCTGACAATTATAGTCAATCATAACATTCAAAATACATTAATACTTAACATGTTCAAAAATGCAAAGCACACAACAATGGCTCGAGAGTTCCGTGGAACGAAACGGCGAAACAGAAGTTTACACCGTGAGACGAAACGAGTCTCATTTCTCAGGATCTCGTGACCACAAGCGGACAGCCGAAAGAAGGCTATAGGTCAACGTGCATGTGACAAACGAAACAGATTTCTCTCTCACCCACATAATAGATTTTACAATGCTCATACATTCCCCATTATATTCATGTTTTCATGTTTCATAAATCTTTTTTTTTCATTCACACAAAGTCATAAAATTTTCACAATGCAACACAATATACAATATAGATTCACTAAATATCTTTCCCACATTCACAATAATATAACAACACACTCATCATACATACATATAATCAATGTAGTTCATCATCACAAACTATAAATATATTACCCACCTATTTAACTTGATATATTTTCCAAAATCAAGCTTGATCTTCTCTTTGCTCTTGTTGGTGATTTTCTTGATTACCTAAGGCAACATATTTCATTTCATCAACACACATGCATGAAGCTCCATACTATCCATAAATAAACTTAAGCTTAACCTATTCTTGATTCTATCCAACTAGAAAAACTAAGATTTATGTAAATCTAAGGAAAACACCATCCTCTTATTCTTCTTCTTTTTTCCTTCATCTTCATCTTCATCATATTCATCTTCTTCATATTAAAACCTACTTCTTTCTTCATTTTCTTCACATATAACCTACTTTTTCTACTTCCTTAATCGATTAAAACAAGAAAAACTAAACAAAGAACTTACCTAAGCTCTTTCTTCTTCTTCTTTCTTTTTTTCCTTCTTTCTTTCCTCTTCCCTTTCTTTCTCCTTCTCTCCTCCTAGGTTATTCACGACTCTCCTTCTCTTCTTTCCTACACACTCACAACTCTCCACTTCTTTGTCTTATTCATTTATTACAACCTTTTAGGTTTTTACCATTTTACCCTCCCTTATAAAAGAATTTCCATAATTCTCCTTCTCTTTATTCTCTTCATCTTCTTTTAATTCACACCACCTTAATTCACGACTTCTTCCTCTTTGTCTTATTCATTTAAGACATATTTCTTGTGTTTTTACTAATTTACCCTTTCTTTATTAGGAAATTCCTATTAACTCCTTCACTCTATTTTAATTCTCTCTTTTTAATTCAAACACCATACAAAATTCAAAATATATCATATTAAACTCCAAAAAATCCTAATTCATAAATTTTCATTTTTTTTCATGCATAATAATTTATTAAAATAATGAAAAGAAAATAAAAAGATAAAAATCCTAAAAGCGGGTCCAACACATAGCATCTGTAAAAGATTTTCTCACTACCATAGGAGATAAACACCAGGTATCCAATAATACTGAGTCTGGATATTTAATGAAAGAGTTGATGGATATGAGGTACGACCATAACGAGGGTGTTAGGGAATTTATTCTGAGAATGATTCACCTTCAAATCAAACTGAAAGCCCAATTTATTGACCTAAGGGAAAATTTCATTGTTCACTATGCCTTAAATTGTTTCCCTATTTAATTTACCTAAATCAAAACAGCATATAATACCATTGGTGAGAAGTGGAGTATTAATGACCTTATTACCAAATGTGTGGCCGAGGAAGAGAAACTTAGGAAAGAAAAGAGTGATTTAGCCCTCCTGTCCATTCATGCTCAGCCCCATTCTGGCAAGAGTCATATGAAACATAATAAATACTCCTATAGTACTTATAATAAAAATCAGGACTATAAGAAATTTGGCAATGCTCACTACCACAATGTAGGAGGTCCTAGGCAAACTACCTTAAAGCAAAGTCTTTGGTGTTTCTTTTGTAAGGTCACGGGGCATCATAGAGGAGAATGTCGTAAATTCAAGGCTTGGTAAAAAATAAGAAGAAATCTAGAGGTAATCATTTTGCTTTTGTCTGTTTTGAGTCTAATCTAGTTGATGTCCCTATAGATTCTTAGTGGTTTGATAGTAGTTCCACTACTCATATTGTTGTGTCCTTATTCACAAACATGAGGAAGCCAAGTCTGAAAGAAAGCAAGCTGAGGGTAGGAAATGATCTTGAAGTAGTAGTGGAGTGCGTTGGAGATGTTATCTTAGTTTTAGATTCAAGGCATGAACTTATTTTAAAGAATACCTTTTATTTACCTTCCTTTAGAAGGAATTTGATTTTATTTTCTTGCTTAGATAGACTTGGTTTTAAATTTTCTTTCGGTGGTGGAAAAACAAATTTGTTTTTTAATTCTGTAATAATAGGATGTGGTTTTTTTAGTGGATAGTTTATATAAATTGTCTTTGGCTCCTGATAAATTTTCTACATCTTTAATGTTGAGGCTACTTTTGTTAAGCGGTCTAGGATAAAAGAGAAACCATCATTATTGTGGCACAAATGCTTAAGTCACATCTTAAGGTAAAGGGTAGAACGATTAATCAAAGATAACATTTTATCTTTTTTAGACTTTAATGATTTGGGGACATGTGTAGATTGCATTAGAGGAAAATTCACTAGGACCAAAAAAAAAGATGCAAATAGAAGTCTAAGTCTCTTAGAAATCATTCATACAGACATTAGTGGACCTCTATCTCCTATTATTTGTGGCAACAAGTACTTTATTACCTTCATTGATGACTTTTCCCGAATTGGCTATCTTTATTTAATCAAAGAAAAATCTGATGCACTTGATAAAATAAAAAATTTTAAAACTGAAGTTGAAAAGAAATTAGAAAAAGTCATCAAGGTGGTGAGATCTGACTGTGGTGGTGAGTATTATGGTAGTTTTGATGCTAGACAGCAACATATGGGATCATTTGCCAAATTTTTGCAAGCTTGTGGAATTGTTCCACAATATACTGTGCCTGGTAGTCCTGAACAAAATGGTGTAGCCCAAAGGCGAAACTGCATGTTAAAAGATATGATGAGAAGCATGATAAGTAGAACTAATTTGCCAGATTTTCCTTAAAAACTGCTCTTTACATCCTTAACAGAATTCCTAGCAAATTTGTTCCAAAAACACCTTTTGAACTTTGGACAGGTAGAAAACCTAGTTTTAACCATTTTCATGTATAGGGTTGTCCTACAGAAGTTAGGATCTATAATTCGTTAGAGAAAAAGACTGACCCTAAAACTGCCCATTGTTACTTCATTGGATATCCTAACCATTCAAAAGGGCACAGGTTCTATTATCCTAGAACTGGTCCTAGAATTGTGAAATCTATGAATGCAAAATTTTTAGAATTGGAAAAGGCTGAAGCTGTTATTCCTACTTTTGATTCCACTGTTAATATGCGTGAGATCATTTTTTTGCCTGTTGCCATTGATGACATACCTACAGTTACTGTTCCCATTAAGCACTTGGTTGATGCTCCTTTAGTTGATAATGCGGTTGATTCCTATGCTCCGGTTAATCCTCTTAATAATTCGCTGACCGCCCTGCACTAGTTGATACTCCTCAACCCATTGAACCTGTTGTGCAAGTGCCTCTTAGGAGGTCAGTTAGACAAAGAAGACCGGCTATTTCCAACGATTTCTTTTTATATCTTAATGAGGATATGTATGATATTAGGGATAATGTTAATCCTAAATCTTATCAGGAGGCGATATCTTATGCTCATTCTAATATGTGGTAGATGCCATGAAAGAAGAAATGCAGTTTATGGCTAATAATGAAGTGTGGAACTTATTGAATTACCTAAAAATTGTAGGGTGATTGGCTGTAAATGAGTTTTTTAAACTAAGAAAGACTCGAAGGGGTCAAGTTGATAGATATAAATCTAGGCTAGTAGCGAAAGGTTTCACGTAAACAGAGGGCATTAACTTCATTGAAACTTTTTCCCCAGTGTCTAGTAAATATTCATCTAGAGTTGTTATGACTTGTAGCACATTTCAATATAGAGTTACATCAAATGGATGTCAAGACAACTTTTTTGAATGGTGATCTCTTTGGGGAAGTATACATGCAACAACCTGAGGGTTTTCAATCAAATAGTTATGAGTATTTAGTGCGCAAATTGAAGAAATGTATTTATGTTATGAAATAGGCTTCTAGGCAGTGGTACCTGAAATTTGATGAAGTCATTACCTCCTTGGGTTTTGAAGAAAATAGAGTTGATCAGTGTATATACCTGAAGGTCAGTAGCAGTAAGTTCATTTTTCTCATTTTATATATTGATGACATTCTACTTGCTAGTAGTGATCTTGGCTTGCTGAATGAAACTAAGCAGATGTTGACGAAGCACTTTAAGATGAAGGATCTTGGTGTGGCAACCCGGTGATGTACCAGTCATCAAGGGTGACAAATTCAATAAAAACTAGTTTCCTAAGAATGAAATTGAGAAAGCAGAGATGAAGAACAGACTATTTGATAGTGTTTTGGAGAGTTTGATGTATGCTCAAGTTTGCACTAGACCTGACATTGCTTATATAGTTAGTGTTTTGGGTACGTACCAGTCTAATCCTGATAATGCTCATTGGGTAGCTGCTAAGAAAGTGGTGAGATACTTGTAGAAAAACAAAGAGTATATGCTTGTGTGTAGAAGAGTTGACAACATAGAGATAATAGGGTATAGTGACTGAGATTTAGCTGGATGCCCTGATGATATGAAATTAACTTCTGGCTACATCTTTATATTGGTTGGGGGTGTGATATCTTGGAAGAGCAAGAAGCAGACTATGGTTGCGTCTTTTACTATGCAGGCTACTTTTATTGCTTGTTATGTAGCTACTACTCATGCTGTTTGGTTGAGAAACCTGGTGACCAGACTTCACATTGTGAATTCCATTACTATAACTCTTAGAATCTAATGTGATAATAGTGCAGCAGTGTTTTACACTAAAAATAACAAGACTTCTAGTGGTGTTAAGCACATGGAATTAAAGTATCTCACTATCAGAGACCTAGTGAAGAATAGAGAGATAGTCGTCAAGCATATATTTACAACGTCTATGCTAGTTGATCCCTTAACCAAGGGTCTTCGACCTATAGTGTTCCAGAAGCACGTTAAAAACATAAAGATTTTAAACTCTTTTAATGCGCTTGATTAATTGGAGTTTTGAAATTTATGTGATTTTTCCTTGTCTTGTTATACCTTTATTGTTAGATACTTGAATGTTCATTTTGCACGGATTATGTTATTTTAATGCAATTGATTTGAATTATTCTCTTATTACTATTTGTATATATATCAATTGTTATTTCGAAACTCATTGTCCTTTTATATCATCATGTCTTGTGATTGACACCATATTAGAGTTAGAGGCATGTTACAAAATTTTGGACTCGGTGTTCTATTAAATCAGAATGTCTCCTAGTCAAAACCATATTTGAGTCTGCATACACTATTATAGAACTTGGTGTCCTTTTCAATCATCGTGTTGGTGGTTGACACCATATTGGAATTCAAGGCATTATATTTCATAATAAACTATACAATTTCTCTTGCTTTAAGCCTATTTTAAGAGAAATTGTAAGGAATGACGTTGAAAGTAACACCTTACATTAATTATTGGATCATATTTATGTGTTGTTTTCATGCTACACTATACACTAATGACTGGTCGACAAGGTTGATAATATATGTAATAATGCATCAATGTTATATCAAATAAAGGATGTAACGAGTGCCATAGTTCAATATCATTTGACTTTGATCGGACTTAGTCCTATTGAAGTGTTGCATCTCGGATCATAAATATTTTTAAAATGTGTCCAAATTGCACAAAATTTAGCTTATTAGCCCGAGAGTCGATTTCAAAGGTTTTTTCAAAAATAAAATTAAACAATTGATTTTGCCCAATTGGGAGAATGTTAGAATATAATTTGTGGCTACAATCAATTGTGATTTTGGTTTTATTAAAAACTAGCTAATAATATGATCCTTATTAAGATACCTATAGTCTACTATTATTATGATCCCTATTAGACTTAAGCACTTTATACCGTTAGTGTGATTGATGATGTAGGCCTAACCCTAAGTCCTATGATGGAGAGGCCTGGGGTTACTATCTGTGGTTAGGTCCTCGCTACACTCCTTATATATACACATGTATGATCTCTCTACAGTTTGCTCTATTGAGAACTGTATTTTCCAAGAGAGCGGAGTTGCAGTAGAAGCCCTAGTCGTCACTAAACACTTGCGCGGTATTCTCATAATTTAACAATCACGTCTTCAACAAGTAAGTATCTGTGTTCTCTATCATGTAATTATCTCATAATTTTCACTTCTTACATTCATGTCTGCATGTGTCGTTAAGATTTTGTAAGGGAACCAAAAATGGTATAGTAGCGATGTTGTTTATCGTCTTCAGAAAATTCAAGAGCTTTAATTATTTCCTTTGTCAAGCATGTACATCACTACTATGTCTCCTTTACTATTTGAAGCTGTAAACCTTTTAAGATTGTTAACTAAGCAACGTATTTCTAAATATCTAAAAGTTATTGCATATTAGCTTCTTTTAAATATGGATAACCCAGATTCTTATAAATTACACCTTAACAGCTTCAGAAATAATTATGCGTTTAATTTCATTCTTCAATCCATTTATATTTATAACGCATTAGTAGCTTAAGACAAAATGATAACTATATGTTTAATTGATTTATTTAATCCATTTATATGATATAAGCATATTATTAACATAACATGAATCGGAGTCGACACTAAAGAGGCAATCGAAGGGAATTAGTAGAAACAATAAGCTGGTGTTTGATGGAGGAATTCCATCTAATTATCAACTAGTTCAGACAAACTTGAAAGTGGAAAAGATTAAAAAATAAATAGAAAGCTTCGTGATTTTGTGAGATTTTCATGTCTATCTTTTAGATCCAAATTCTTGCATGGTTCTTCTATCAATTATATTTCGCTACCTTTATCAGTGTTAAAGAATCCTTACTGGAGTTTCTGTTTTAAGGCTATAAATTTTAAATTGTCTTTTTGATTGGTTCTTCTTTTTTTTGAAAGGAAAATTGTAAAGAATACGAGACTCTCACACGACACAAGGATCTTGAGAAAAATCTCTTAACCTTTAAAACTTTTAATTTTTTTATATTTTTAAATTTTAAATGAAAATTTTTAAAATTTCAATTAAAACATAACAACGATTAAATACATGTTACAAGACGATTAATTATTTCTTAATTTCAAATTAAATTAATTAAAATTTAACTTAAATTAATAATATATTATAATTGTTTTAAATTATTAATTTAAGTATAGTTTAATTAGGTCAAGTTGAGTTTTAAAATTAAGTTGGATTAACATGTCGGTGAGATTTAACGACATTTAATGTATTGTGTTTATATCATTTGCATTTCATTGTTATTTTTTAATCAAAATGTAAATGAAAATTTTTTAAAAATTGATAATTAAAAGGAGTGTTTTTGAGAATTTTAAAAATTAGAAATTTTTTTAATTTTTAAACTATAAAAGATGTTTATATCTTTTACATTTTTAATTCAACTATTTCCTAAATTAGTATTATTTCTTTTGCTATAAAACATATTAAAAATGATTTTATTCCACGCCATAATTATGACTTTTATCCGTTTGATCAGTTATCACAATATTCCAATCTCGATTATGTTGATAACAATTTTCATATGATTCTTTCACTATTAAAATATGATACAAATATTTATTTTTCACTTTTGAGTTACTAATACTTTTTTATCTTTTTTATTTACAATTCGTTTATGAAATATATCTTCTTCTTTTGGATCTCTTTATAATTTTACTTGATGAAAAGATATTAATATATTATTTATAAGATTGTGTTAAAAGAGTTTCAATAATCTCTATAATCTTCTCCAAATAAAAGTTCCTACTAAAATTTAGTGAAGTTCTATGCCAAACACAATGATGAACTAAGTAAGACATAGTTTTTTCACCTTAGCTGACATCGATAAGTAAAAAATGGAACATATGCCAACAATAATTTCAACCACCTGAATAACTAAAACAACTTTGAAATTTCTGAAATGATGTAGTTTTGCAAAATTTTTGGTTCAACAGTAGTTGTTTTTAATACAAACGCAAAATAAACAAATCAACATCAGAGATTTGGTAACATAGTTCAGCACACTTTGCTTATGTCTATGGGGCTCACTATAAGAAAAATGTCATTTTGCGACGGAAATTACCGACGGAAAATATAAATATTCCATCGGTAAAATATATTACCAACGGACTTTTTGGACGGACGAAGGTGTCGTAGAAACGATTGTAGCTCATAATTATACTGACGATTTATACCTTGGTTGACCGTCGGTAAATATACTGACGGTTTATACTTTGGTTGATAGTCGAAAAATTTTAGCGACGGACGATTATATTCCGTCAAAATATTTACCGACAATAAGAAATATACCGTCGGTAAATTTGATATAAGGGCACCGACAGATATGTTGTTCCATCGGTAAAAATTGCGAGAGAATTAGTTATTCCCTTTGTGATTACCGATGGATTTGTAAATAAATCGTCGATAAACGGAGATGAATTTACAGACGGATGTTTTGTTCTGTCGCTAAATGAACAACAATTTTTTTTTAAAAAATATATAATATATAACGTTAGTATATTTAAATTATGTTTAATGCATAATTTTAACAGTTATAAATTTATAGTATACATAAATTTGCTTAAATAGAAAATTTTATTGATGATTAAAAGTTAAAATATCTTAATTGATAATATAAACATTACATTGTACACAATAAGTATTTGTAATACAAAATAAATGACTAAAAGTATATTATTGATCTGGAGACGACGAATCCTCTGGTTGGTGCGATAAGGTGCTACCCTTACCCTTTAACTCATTCATCTCCTGACGGTGTTGAGCGACGTACTGCATCGACTGTTGCAACTGAGTTGCCAATGTCTGCACTGTACCCCGAAGCTCTTGCACTTCATCGTTGATGGACCGCCTACTAGATGCTGCTATACTGGACATGAAGGATTGTGAATAACATGTGTTTGCAAATAAACCTAAGCTGAATATCCTCCCACGACGGTCCCTACCACCAACTGCATGAAGAAAAGTTTCAGTCTCATCAACATCTTCAGATTGCTGAAACCGTCGTTCAATACTTTCTTGTATTTGGTCCTATCAGAAAGTAATGTTTATTTTAGTAAGTGATAATTATTAAGCATTATTAATATTAAACCATAAATTTCACATACATTGAGTTCTCTATAACGACTGTTGACGAATGTCACATCGTCATGCTTCTTAGTGTGAGTGAGTAGAAATAGCTGACGAGGTGTAGGCCTCATACCCATAGACTTTTCTTGCATAAGAATAAAATGTTAATTATAAGTGAATTAGAATTTATAAAAATTTCGGCAGTGTTTCGTCTATTTTTATAATATCTACCCCCTGTTGTACAATGAAAAAGACTAAAAAACACAGTCATATATGGCACCAGACATTTATAACATTATCATTCTAAAAAAAAACACATATTTTCATTCTAAATTTCAACACATCAAATTCAATTAAAATACAGTAAAGAAAAGAAATGAGAATATAACTGTAAATCGTAGATACTTACAAGTCTCCCTGTATGCTCTTGGTAGATAATAGATCCTCCCATATGTACAGGAAGACTCTCTCTGTTTGGTCCTCCATGTCTGTTGGCTGAATTACACTGTGAAACGGACATGGCCTTAGGTGATGTTCAATACTGCAGCCAACGACTCCATATTTCTTTAAAAATATAAGGTGGTCGTACACCCGTCCTGTGTATCGTAGCAACAAAGTCGCGATAACGTGTACTCGCTCGTCTCTCCCATACTCTATAGATGATTTCGTCAAATTGAGAATTCCAAAAAAATCTTTCTGTAACAAAAGGAAAAATATTCGATAAATACTTTTGATGTAGTAATATTTATCAAATTAATGTACAAAAATGTTAATTAAAAAAAAAATAATAATTTTTGTAGTACCTCAAACTCGTGATAGTAAATTCCTTTATCGCCTGAGAGATATTCTTCCATACATAGCCTTC
Source organism: Erythroxylum echinodendron (assembly GCA_027575705.1). Lineage (NCBI taxonomy): Eukaryota > Viridiplantae > Streptophyta > Magnoliopsida > Malpighiales > Erythroxylaceae > Erythroxylum > Erythroxylum echinodendron. The sequence continues at coordinate 2,766 of JANZXR010044907.1, read as the reverse complement.
AGGATCAATCTTCTCTTTGAATTTTGATGTCATGTTTTTTGAACAAGGTCTAGATGGAAATAACCTAATATAAAAACAAATAAATTTATATCATTTTTAAAATTTAAACTTAATTATAAACATATAATGGTTCGTGTACTTTCACTTACATATTATTGATAATTGTGATGTACTTTCGTCCATCGGTTCCCTTAGCTCCATGTTGGCGGTCGTCTCCTTCATCCGTATTGTTTACCCCTGATATCTCTATCAGTATAGGGTAGTAAATGATGTAGAAGTAGTGGATGGTGTAACCTCATCTGTCAGTGTAGTAGGTGGAGGGGGAGGAGGTGTTTCATCTCCAGTTGCTACACCACGAGATCCTTAACCTGTACAGTAAGTACCTTCAAATCATGGTCTAAATCTTGGTCACGGAATATCCTGTCTTTTCTTTGGTTCCATATTTCAAACTGAAATTAATATTTGATTGAAGTTTGTAGAAATATTACAATTTCCTACTGTGCTTTATCCAGATAATATGGCATACGCCGAAAAATCACTAATTGTCTACATCAAAGCAGCTCTCAACATAAAATTTTATTCAGAGACACATCCCATGTCTGAACACCATATTTCCAAAGATGTTGCAATTCAGATATCAATAGTTGTAAGAAAACATCAATTTTATGCTTTGGATTTGTAGACCCTGGCACAATCATTGTCAAAAACTTATATGCCTCTTTCATACACATCCATGGAGGCAAATTATAAGGACTATGACTGGCTATGATGAATATTACTGGCCGAATTGACCAGGTTGAAATCTATTCGTCTATAATCCCAACCTAACATTTCGACTTTCAGTTGCAAACTCATAATGGGTATCATTAAAATGTTTCCATGTTAATGCATCTGATGGATGACTCATTATTCCATCTTCCTGTTCGTGTTCATTATACCATCTCATGTAAGACGCAGTAACATCAGAAGCATATAATCTTTGAAGTCTTGGAGTTAGCGAGAAATAATATATCCGCTTTAAGGTACTAACTTCCCTTTCATATAACGCTTTCTAAGCTTGAACCTAGATTGACTACCAAATTTGCACTCTTGTAATTCCACATCATCACCCCAATACAACATAAATCTCAATTTGCAACAATCAATCTTTTTAACTAGTAAACTAAGACCCCTAATAAGTTTCTTCATATTGTAAAAACTATCAATCATTGTGTGATCAGGAGGCAATGACTCATTATATCATTCAAGAATTTTATCAAAACTACGATCAGAAATATGCCCTTCAGACTTTATGTTCAAGATATGAGCAATTGAAGACGATTGAGTCATTGTCTCATAATTTGGCCATAATTCTTGCTCAGTTGAGTGTAGTAAGTCAAAAAATTATTTGGATTGAGGGTTGGGTTCTTCTTCAATATTTTCTATATTTTCCTGAAAGGTATAACCAGCTGCATCATAAACCATTTGTATATAAGGATTTTCATTTGCATACACATTATTTGTTCTAAATCCAATCCCCCCTTCAAACTCATTGAAGCTAACTGACAATTGTGCTTCATTACTCCTTGAGGTGCTACAAATCAACAGTTCCTCATGTTGCGTCCACTGAAAATAATTGGAGACAAACCCTCTTCTCAACAAATGCCCATTCACTTCATCAATAGGAAGGAAACGAATGTGTTTGCATTTTTTATATAGACATCTAATCTTTGGCCCATCCGTATATGCAGGTTGAGAACATGAATAATGAATAAAAGCTTCAACTCCCTCAACAAATTCAGGATTAATGAAACCATCACTTGATAATCATCTATACATCTAAGGTCTATCAACATTACTCATTTATGCAAAACTGTTAATTTAAATCGGTGATTCCATAGTTGGTATCCTTCATGGCATTCCAAAATTTACAAAACATCTAAACTTTACACATCCCCTAAGTATTAACTAATTTAATTAATCACCTAGATTTGATTTCAAAACTATGGTACGTAACAGTGTTTACACCTGTGAATCAAGAAAACAAGTTCTCGCTGTGACTCCTAGACTCGTAGAATATTTCACCGATAAGTCTCACAGGAGCTGCATCATGAGTTTCCAGCCTATATACCTTCCTAGGGGTTTATTATAGAACGAATTGTCTTGTCTATGAAACGTATTACTTCCTTGTGCTAATACTATGTTTACATTAATCACATTGAAGTTGAAGTATTAATCGTAGTAATTAATCACCTACAATTAATCGATCGAATTAATCACCTATGATTGATTTCAAACTGATTCGACATATAGTAAATACTTAGACTATTAAAGAACATAAAAATTCATCAATAATTATAAGAATATTATAAATAACAAAACAAATTCAAAAACCCCTTTATATTTACACAAAATCCAAAGGTATCATAATCGTATTATTAAAGCAATACATATGGTAAAATTTAGTTTGACAACTAACCTGGATGGATGGACAATTTCAGACTACAACGAAGAAAGATAAGTGACGATCTTCTATACAATAAGTCCTGCAAAAAAATAAAATATTTAATATAATACAGTTTTTTGTTATCGGGTGAAAGCAAAGTAGGACTTATAAGGGAACCACTATGCTATAAACAACTGTATTATATTAAATATAAGAATAATAATAATTATTATTAATAAAATTAATAAGAACAACAAACTAATAATATTAATAATAATAATTAAAAATTAATGACAATAATAATAATAATAGTAATAATAATAATAATAATAATAATAATA
>JANZXR010044897.1:0-13369 GCA_027575705.1 Erythroxylum echinodendron | reverse complement strand
GAATAAGACAAAGAAGAGAGAGTCGTGAGTTGTAGAAAAGAAGAGAAGAATCGTGAATTTGAAGGAAGAAAAGAGTGGGAGTCATATAGGAGAGACGAGAAAAGAAAACAAGGAGAAGAAGGAAGAAGAAGGCAAGGAAAAAGGAAGAAAGAAGCCCATGTATATTGTGATAATGTGTTGTGTTATGCATGATTATTATGTGGTGTAGTTCATTAGTATCGGTTATAGGTATATTATCCACTGAGCCATTCGGCTGACCCCACATTTTCCACTCCTCAGGTGAAGAACCAACAGATCATTAGAAGCTTGAAAAGTTTTGGCATAACTATGAGGAATTCAAATTTTGTAACTAAGTTAGTTTCAAACACTTTTAGATGATCATTGTAGCATGCCAGCATCCACATTGTAGTATGTATTTTGCGACTATAATACTGTATGTATTTGGCGACTGAGATATTGTTGTGACATTATGAATAATTTATGAAGTATGTAATTCTTTGTGGTTGTGAATTGATACTTATATATGTATGTTAAATTTTTATCCTATGAGCTTGGTTGTGTGCTGAATGGTGAGAGGTATTATGATGGTGGTTGTGTAAAATTATGTAGCAAAGGAGTTTGGTATGTAAGGAAATTTATGTTGGTTCGGGTCCTTTGAAATTAGGGTAAAAATTGTTTGTGTTATGATGAGTGAAAACAAGTAATGGGATATAAATGCGATCTGAAATTTTGGTGGATAAATTGTATCAATCTAGGCAGAATTGGGCTTAGTGGTCTACATGAAAGTTGTAGATTATACTTTTAGCTTTCTATCGCCATAAAGATCGAAATTTTTGGATAATAGCTGTAGAAGTTATGACCATTTGAAGGTAGCTGTGTTTGAGGTGCATTTGTGCATAATTGAAGTGTCATTTTGGCTGAACTGGAAACTTTGTTTAAATGATTAAACTGCATTGATACAGGCCAAATTAGGCAAAATTGTCTTCATGAAAGTTGTAGATCTTTTGCTTAGCTTTCCAACGATATATAGTTTGTAATTTTTGGATTCCTGGATTGAGAGATATGTTGATTGGAATTAAAGATGTCTGAACTTGGGAAGTCGCGAGCGTGAGGGGTGCGACCGCGACTGTGCTAATTATTCTCCATGTTACGATCGCGACGAAGTCGCCCAATTTGAGATCGCGGCAAAGGCCCAAAGCTTCACCATCACGATTCATTTGACATCGCGACGAAGGCGCCCAATAACGTACGAGTCGCGAGGTGGTACGATCGTTACCCGATTGTAATATTTATTTTTATTTTATTATTATTATTTATTTATTTAACCCAATTTCTACTAACCCTTTTTGCACCCAAAATCATTATTCTTTGTGCATTTTGCTATTAAAAAATTTCAGTAAATTGTGTAGTAATATTTTTACCTTTCATATGAATTTTCTTTAATTAAAAAAATCATTATTATCTATTTCTTTTAATTTGATATCATTTATTAAAATGTGTATTAACTATTTTAATTAAATTATTTGTTTTGAATACTTTACTTTTATGTCTATAATTATTCTTCGATCCCACCACAAATTTTTCTTGCCTAGTCTTTAATTAAATTTAAATGCTATGATTTACTTTATTTCATTGCAATGTTCCCAAAATATATATTTATAATAAATATCAAATGGTGACACGTAGTCACTATAAAAATCCGTACGGGAACCGGGGCCAACATAATATCATGTAACAAAAAAGTTTAAATCCTTAGCATAACTGATGTGAGAAGTCCATATAATTTTTCTTTAAGATGATGAATGAGAGGTATGACCTATTTGATTTTTAATAGTTTTTTAAAAATTATTCTTTCTTCATATGAAACAGGTTTATCTTTATTTGCTATATGGAGTATTTCTTTGTATCTATATTTTTTCTTTAATTTATTGTCCATTATTTACTAATTTTTGTCTTATCCAGGTCTTTTTATTCTCATTTTCTTTTCTTTTCTTTTCTTTTTTAATTAAAAGGCTTTAACTTTTATATAGGCCGCCATTTTTCATTTCAAATCTCACAAGCAGTTTGCATCCTATTTAGATTTCATTCATGCTTTTACTTTTGTCTAGGTCATAACTCATAAGCTTTTAAACCGAGCAATTTGTATTCTAAATTTTGTCCAAGTTGAATTTTTGTATTGTTAACTTTCAATTTTGAAATTTGTAGCTATTGTTCACCAACATTTCCCTAGAAGAAAATTTCCTTACCTTTTCCCTTTTTTTCTTTCGTTTTCTTTTTATCTCTTATGATAAAATAATTAAATTTCATAAAAATTCTAACAAATGCTTGATAGTGGGATTAGTTAAATGTATAAAATGAAGTAATAATTTTTGTCATTTTATCATTAAGAGGAACTTTAATCTTCCTAGTCAAAGCTAAAGAGGCGATGAAATTAGAGAATTCCTTGCTCCTTAAATTTGAGGAATACTTTTGGTTGAACCCATATTTTATACTGTAGTGAAGTTTGATCCCTTTCACAACTTTTCTAAATTAGTTTTGATTTTCATAAAAACTTGCACTATTTTCTCATGGTCTTTGTATTTTGAGAGGTTATAACCATAAATATTTTTTATATGTCTTTTTGCTAGGGTTTGAATTAAACTAATTATAGAATTCAGGTTCAAACTTTATTTTTCTAACCTCAAGATAATTGCACTCAAAGATTCCTTAAGATCTTGATTTGAGGTTCGTCACCACTTTCATGAATTCTATTTGAAAGAATTTCATTGATAACGAAATATCTTCTAAATTTACTAAATTGACTTTCACATGCCAACATTCCCTGAATATTAGAATCATATGTCATAGGAAATAAAGAATATGCTAAGGAATCTTATATCAACTGGTAATTCATGAGATATTTCTAATTTTCTATCATTTGGATGTATATACCTGTAATCATAATTGGGTAAAACAACTGTTGAATTCTAAGGATATATAAATAAACATTCATATGGAACTTGAAAGTACTTTATGGAAAATTCACCCAATTAAACACTATTAATAACATTCAAATTAACATCTTAATAGCAAAGTTATTTATTCAAGAAAAGCATTCATAATTTAATATAAAGAAAATTTAAATAAATTATTCAAATGTGTGAATGATCTGCATCAATGTCTACCTATGTTGTGGACTTAGTAATGAACAAGACAAGTAACAAGTAGAAAGAGAATAAAATAATTCAAAAAGAAGAACATGATTCTGAGTATATTTGATTACCTTTAGGATTCTTCGTCAGTTATTGTGAATCCACTAGTAGGTTGTTAAAAGATTGTTTTTACACTTGGCCCTTTGCTTCTAACTTAAGCTACCTATGCTTTGGCATTACATAAGTTTGAATCAAGCCACGTATTGGTTTTGGCCTTTGCCAACAAGGATTTGATGTCTCAAACTATTTAACAAATACTTGTGTAATCCTATGAAATTTCAGGAGAAACTTGTAAAGTTTTTATAAATTCAATCTTATTTATAGTAAAGGTTTGTTTTTTTTAGCCTCTTTGATTTTTTCCTTTGAATCTTCTATTATTGTTGACCTTGTTAAACTTTTGGCACTATTATCATTAAGTATGATTCACAAGTGAAATTTAGCCAAGATGAAGATGAGAAAATAGTTGTTGTGGCATGAAAGGCGAACTAAACAGGAGTGGGACTTACTAATTTTGGTAACATAGGGTAAATACTACTTTTGGAACATATGGCACTAGCATTAGAGGCACTTGAGGATAAATATACGAAAATTATAGAGGTAGAAGATTGACCTTGTTTCTCTCCTAAACTTGGTTCTTCTTTTATTTTTAGTATTGTGGTCGGTTACAAAGACTACTTTCACTTAATTAAGTTTTTATTTATTCTTTTTATAGATTGGGTTTGTTAGTTTCCTAAAGTCATCTCAATCTTTTTCATTTCTTGTCACATTTTACAAGATTATATTAGTTGACCACTAAGTGAAACTCCAAAGGTGACCTAACATTAGTGGAAGCAATGCTTCCAGTTATTTACATCATCTTCTCATATTTTTGTGTTAGGTTAACCACCTTCATCTCTAGGACCTAATGTTTAGAGTTTCGTATTATATCAACCAAAAACTGGTATGAAAATTAACTCCCTAGTACCATGCGTTAGTACCAACGATTTTGTATATTATCCAGATACTGACTGATACTGTAAATTTTGAGAAAATGAAGGACTTATTTGTAATTTTTTTAAACACCCCAAGCCTTACTTCTACAAGTGCTCTCCCTCTCTATTTTACTCTCCCTCTCTCTCTTGTCTCTCCTCTTTGTCTCTACCAACCCTAGTCGCTAGTGTCCTACTCCCAATCCTAGCCCAACCATTCAATCGTCTCTCCCTCTATCACAGGACACCACAGCACTGTTACCTCTCGATCGTCGCTCCTGCAGTATCGAGTGTGTTGACACCTACTATCCAATTACCTCTACCTTTGGTCCTACTCCTCTAGTCACTAGCCACTATTTCCCCCCTTTGGGCCTCTATTCATTGCCCTACAGCTCTAACTACAGATTAGATCAAGATTTGGAATTTTGTAGATCCAGATTCAAACCTAACCTGGACTAACCCCACCCACTAACTTTATTGCACTAATCTAAGGATTTAACTCAATAAAGGTTGCAAAAAAACTTGCAACAAATTTTGTGGAATTGTGAAGTTATGAATTTGTAGAATTGTGAAGTTGATTATGGAATTATGGAATTGTGGAATTTTGTTGATCACTTGATCGATTGTTAATTTGAATATTGAATTGTGTATTTGTGACTTTGTGTTGTGTAGTAATTTTGCATGTTGAATTGTGTCAGATTAAATTAAATTGTGTAGTGTATTGCGTATGTTGACTGTGGAGTTAATTTGAGTAAAAAATTAAGAATGTTGATCAAATAGGAGAATGAAAGATTGTTAAATTATAGTTGAGAATTAGAATTTCAGTAACAATATTGATTAAAATTAGTTAAGAAAATAAAATATTTATAAGTATTACAAATTGAATTGTAGAAGCAAACAAAACATATTAATTTATAGTTGAATTATTTGATTACATAAAATAAGTTGTAAACTTGTATCTATAAGTTGTTAAAATTTAATAGGCTATAGTTGTAAGTGTATGTCTTTAGTTTATGGTCGAATGATGTAATTGTGAATGTTGTGTATTGTGCAATTATGTATGTCCAATACTTGAATTGATAGTTTTTGACTTATTGGTAAATTGTGGTGGATGAAATTGAATTATGTATGATGTAATCATACAAAATGAGTTATGTTATACAAGATATATGTCTATTGTGTAATTATGTTAGTTTACAAATTTAAGTTAAACAATACATATTTTATAATAGTAGTTCGTAATGGAATTATGTGTTCTTTATTTTGATATATGTCTTCATTTATTTTTACAGATAAATGGAAGGAAGTTCAAGTACTTCTGATAATTAAACCACTTTAGGAAGATATAATGATCCAACTTGGGCTTATGCTGCATTGATCCTCAGAATGAAGAACTATACCATTTGCTTGTTTTGTAAAAAGCATCTGAAAGGTAAAGGAATCACCAGATTAAAAAAGCATCTAGTTGGAGTTAAAGGAGATATGGAACTTTGTAAAAAAGTGAGCCATGATGTGAAATGGCAAATGAAGACTTTGTTTGAAGAGTTTTAGCTCAAGAAAGATAAAAGGGAGAGATTGAACTATAACATTGGTAGTGGAAGTTCATTTGTTAGTTTTCAAAATGATAGTAGAAATGTTGAAGGTGGTAGTATTCTTACATAACAAGAAGTGAATGTTGCATCTGGACCTGATGTTAAGAAGGTAGGTCTCTATTTTTTTTATACCACGAACAACTCTTGGAGCTCAACTTTTAATTTGTAGTGCCCTAAAATTAAGAGAAACAGCTTATAATATAGATATGCAATGGCTAGATGGTGGTATGATTTAGGTAGAACATTCAGTTCTTCACAATCTTATTATTATCAACCTATAGTAGATGTTATTACCTCTTATGGTCTGGGATACAAAGATCCTTTAATTGATATCTACATAGATAAACTTTTGAGTAGCTTTGTTTATGAAATTAAAAGTTATTTGGATGAAAGAAGAATAACTTGGGCTACTTTTGGGTGTTCAATTATATCTAATAGTTGGACAATAGGAGAAATGAAACTATTATTAATTTTTTGGTTTATTCTACAAAGGGCTAAATATTTTTGACATCTATTGATGCATCTGACCTTGTTAATTATGTTAATACTTTATTTGAAGTATTCAATGAAGTTTTGAATTACGTACGGTTGGAAAATATTTTTTAGTTCATTACTGGCAATGATTTCACTTATAAAGTGGCTGGAAGAAGATTACAAAGCAAGTATAATTCTTTTTATTGGACTCCTTGTGCTACAAATTACATTGATGTAGGCTATGTTTGGCTAGGGGTTTTATAATGGAATGGAACGGAATGTAATATTTATTCCATCGTTTGGCAGGAGGTTTTATAATAGAATGGAATGGAATGAGATGGAAGAGGAGGGTTTCATATTACATCCCATTCCGTCCTAAACAATAAAAATGAAAAACCTCCGATTTGGGGGTTTAGGATGGAATGTAAAATGATAAACAATTTTACACTATATTATATTATAAACCCTTAACCTAAACAACGTTTCGCTATATTACATTATGAAACTTTCCATCCCTTCTAAACAACAATTTTCTAATATTACATCCATTAATGTTCCATTTCATTATAAACCATTCCATTCCATTAAAAATTTTACGTACAACCAAAAATAGCCCTAATGCTGGAAAATATAAGGGATGCTAGGTATTTTCTTATTATTGATAAGACTATGTAGAAACTAAACAAGCTGACTAAGTTCATCTACAATTGTGCATGGGTCTTCAATTTAATGAGAAAGGATTTTACTAATGGTGGGAATTTGTGTCGTCTTGTTGTTAAAAGATTTGCAATAAATTTCTTATCACTTCAATACTTTATTATGATGAAGAAAAAGTTGAGATACATGTTTACAAGTAATAAATGAGTTGCATCTTAATATGCTAGGTCTAATGTTGGATTGGAGGTTTTTAGAATTATACTTGAAGATACTAAAGTTTGGTCTTAATGTTAATTTTCATCTGAGTTTATTAGCCTTTGGTGAGGGTGCTCCATTTGGCTGATAGTGATGAAAAGGCAACAATAGGTTATTTTATGATGCCACAGAGAAGAAAAAGGAAGTAATCAAGGCCAATCTAAAAAATAGGCCTCCTTTATACGAACCCAATTCAAAAGTGGTGTTCCAGAATCGCAATGATTTGCAACTTGCATTTTAAGTTAACGTGTGGTTGCAATAGGCCGTAAAAGGAATTGAATACATTTGAATTCTTCCATTTTGAAAAAAGGAATATATTGGAGCATAAAAGGTTGAATAACATGGTATTTGTTCGATACAATTCAAAGCTTCAGAAAAGGTATGTTATCATCATTATTAAGTTAGATATAATTTCTTACAACTTTTTAATATTTTAATTTTGTTATTTACTAGGACTCTTAATATAACAAGTAGTTTAGTAGATTCAATTTGCATTGCTAATATTGATCATTTAGCGGATTAGGTTTATAAGGAACCGAGTTTGATAGATGAGAGTGACTTGGAAGATAATCTTGAGTGGAAAATCATTGACATGTCATTTGGTGCAATGAATTTGAATGATAGTGATGATGAGGCTCCTCTCAATGATAAGGATTTTATACCTTAGAGGGTTTTTGATTGAATAAAGTTCTAAGTTTTTATTTCTCCTTTTCTTTTAATTTCACTTATATTTGATGTAGATGTTAAATTCTATATTGCAATATAATTGTAATTGTTAGAGAGTAATGGATATTGATCATTCTTTTTATTTGATTTTTTGATGTAATTATTATTTATTATACGATGAAATTGTAATATTTTAAATACTTTGTATTATTCTTACTTTTATATTTGTATGATGATTAAATGATCTTTTTTATATTAATTGTGGTTATTATTTATATTTGAAATATTTAAAAATAATGTTAATAAAAATAAATAAAATTTTCTTATATTAAATGGCTATTATTATGATTTTTAGAGATTAATATAAAATTATAAAGTATACAGTACAATATATTGAAGTACTATTTTGTAATTTAAAAAATTTCAGGGACTATTTCATAAATTTTAAAAATTATGAAAAGTGGTTCTCGGTATTGACCAATACCTGTACAATAGCGGACCAGAACCAAATCTGGCACTGGTATCCATATGGTATTCATAACATTGCTAGGACCTCTTATCGACTTTCTTCATCTCCATATATGTCTTGAGGTCACATAAACAAGGTTTATAAACTAGTTCCTACTTTGCAATTAAGAATATTAGTAGTGGATGGATTGATATAGAATGGGTTTAATATGATGCCCTAATTTCTAGTATAATGTATATATAGGTGGCATTAAATATACAAACATTTGTGGATTATATTAGGTCTATATAAGAGGAAATTAGTAAGAAAATATTGGTAGAAATCGATAATCTGATGTAGATGTGAATCAAAGTTTTTTTATGGAAATTGAGGGCAGATATAAGAGACTTATGAAATGCTAGTGGAAATTAAAGGGCAAATATAAGAGACATTGTAAAACTGAGATATGGATCAAATAGAGGGTGTGGTGCAATAAAGGGAATTAGTTCTCTAGGAGTATTAAGTTGAGCATCCTCTTCAGCATTATGTTTTCTTTTTATCAATCTTTCAAGCCAGAGAACCTTTTTTTACTTACAGTACTTTCTTATTCAACTTTTCCATTTCAAAATTTTCGAGCTGTAATGGTTTCATTGCTTTGGTTTTTGACTTTATGAGGTAAGAATTCTTTTTATTTTCCTTCTTAAGTATCTATTGAAAAGAACAAAAAAAATAAAAAGTTTTAACTATTTAAAAAAGTAGATGAACAAAAAAAGGACGTTCAAAGAATGTCAAGGCAAGAAAAAAATTCTTATAAAAATAATTTTTAAAGAACATGCTAATATGGCATACTAACTTTTTAGGAGTAAAAAATGGTGTATGATTAAAAAATCAATGGAGTTGCCCCAAATTTTAAAATAATGTATTAAAAAAAAGAAATATGAGTTATAGTTTAAAGACTGTAAGTTTATTCCCTTCAAGGTATGCCTTAACATTTATAGACCTTAAGGAATGGCAATATGGGTGAGCTCTATGTTGTCTTCAATTGAAGTTTTACATTTTTCTTATAGAGAGATGGTGCTTCCTTGAGAAGGGACGAGTCCAAATTAACCATTATTAACTAGATTATCCCTCCCATATTCTCAAGACAAGGGAGGAAAGAATATATGTTAACAGATATATCAAATCCATTAGCCACCACCTTAACCTGAAATCTAAAGGATAATTATTCACATTGTTTTAGCACTAAAAAAAATCATAAAAAGAATAAAATATGTATATATAAATGTGTCCTTAGAGTTTTAAAGGGAAACCATACAAATCTTAATAAACTTTAGCCTTTTGGTAAACAATCTCACTCTTACAGGTGCACACAATTGATTATTGCAAATTGTTAAAACTAGATTATTCAAGAGTGTTGATCCTACAAGGATTATAATACTATATTTATTAATCCTAACTTTTACAACAAAAATAAAGAAAATAATATTTAATAAAAGGTGATTTAATTATGAAACTAACTAATATAAAGCAATTAAATAACAAAAAGGATTTAAGATAGTAAATGCTAGAGTATAATTCCAATTATCATACAAGATTTATTATTAATATTGAAGTAACAATTAACCAAGGATATCCATTCCCTATTCTAAGGTACGTAGATATTGGTAATTAAGTAATTAACACCTCCAGATTTGAAATTTAACCTAATTAAACTCATTAAGTATAATTGATCTATTTATTTATCATAATAGTCTAGGAAATCTCTTTCTTTAGATATAAGGTGTTTATTCTCCTAGTGAATAGATCATACTTCTTTTTAAGTCCTTTATACAATCCTTAAGATTAAATTTATAGTGGCCAATCACAAACTTAACAATTAAGAATAAAGAGAACAAATCCATTATGCATTAATAATTAAAATATCTATTATCATCTATATATCTAACCCTAGCTAGCATTTTAACAATAGAGCATCACAAAAATAAAACAAGAATAAATAAATAAGAGAGAAATAACTGGAAGAGTTATTATGATTCTCCTTAAATCTTGCTCCAAATCCCTTGCTGATGTTTAGAAACTATAAAACTAATAACTTATTCATTGAGGAGATTGTCATCAGCCTCTAATATCCCCTTAAGCTAGCATTAATGAAATTAATTACATTATCATAGGTGTACGGTGGCATTTAGTGTATACCACAAGCCTTTAGACCTTTAGGTGTCCCTAGTGAAGGAGTTATAGTCTCTTAAGAGTTTACTTGAATTGTAACCTCAAACATTAAACTACACTTAGTATTTAGTTTAACTGTTAATATCACTATATACACATTCAAGCTTTAATTGAATTACACAACTTAAACATATAATATTTCTTAAATAAATCACCATACAAGTAAGACAATGCAAATGCTATTTTAACTCCTTTATCAAATTTAAATGCTTTAATTTGACCTGCTGTTTATATCATATAGCTCTTTCACATAAGTGTTTGAATTTTGAATCAGGTGCTATCACAATCTTTGTATGAAATTGAATTTCTAATATGCTTAAAAATCATTTATTCTTCACTACTTCAATAGATATACATAAGCAAATATCATAAGGACTTTAAAAAAATGTTATAATAGGGACAAAGGGGTAAGGAAGTCAACAAAGGAGGGGAGTAGGGAATAATAAAAAATTCACAATTAACAGAGCAAGTAAATCAAGGCTTTTATAAAGAATCTCCATTGACTCTTTATAACTTACATAAACCCACTCTTCCTTTATTATATTCTAGTATAAGAAACCATGCCAATCGACTTTCAACATTTTCTATCTTTTATTATTTTATTTGATTTGGCATGGATTTTTCCTTTTCTGCATTTTCTTTTTCATACATGTCACCCATCTCTGTCATGCTTATTTCTTTTTATACTATAGCTAACAACTACTTCAAATCATAAGTAAAAACTCTATTAATTATGAATTAAGGTACAATTACTCAATTTTCTTTTAGGCTCAAGGTTGTTTAGGAAAAGTTTTACAAAAAAAAATGATAATAATTCATAAAAGGATTAAATCATTAATGGATCATTTTAATAACTATACATATCTTATTTGTAATCTTAAAAATAAGAAATGCAAGTTCTAGAAATTCAAATTCAAAGAAAATACCCATATTCAAAAGAAAATATATTACATAAAGGCCCAAATTTTTATGAGATATTTAAATCAAATTAAAGCATCATCACCTAATAAATTTAGTTTCCTAAATTTCACAAAGTTAAATCTTCATAGAAATCACTTGCATTATAACTATAACAATAAATCTCAACTACAAATTATGTACGAACTTATATTATCAACTATAAATAACTAATGAGACCCTGTACACAAAATGAAAATAAAATAAAAATAAAAAATAATCCTAAAACACTTAAAACATACAACATCAATAAGAACACCCAATAAGAGTTCCATTGAAATGTGGGTTTGGGGAGTTCTAGTAATACCCAGCTTTACCTTTACTTGGTAGAGAGGCTAAAACACCTAAAACATATAAACTAGTAAATCTCATATTCTTGGATATTCGCTTCTTCACTAAAACTTGACATTTTCCTCAATATTAAACATATAAGATAATGAAAAAAAATTATGATTGATAATGAAGGTAGATAAATCTCACTTAAATTCAGATTAAGTTTGTAAAGGTAAAATCCATTAATTGACATGTCGGTTCCTTTAATTAGACTTATCGGTTCACCATTTATTAGAATATAATAAAAGGGACCCTTTACCCCCCAAATTATTTAATGTATTAATGAGGTACTTATTTGAATGTTCAACAACTCTAAAAGGATGAGAAAATTCAGATATCATACAAAATGTAGGGCTTAGAAAATTGTCTTCCCTACTTTTGCTAATGATCCTTTGTTATTTTCTAGTAAGAACTCTATCTTTATATCAGTGGATACTCCGGAAACTTTTAGTTTGATTTTAGGTATATTAATGAATAAGGAGAAAACTAAGTTATGAATTTCAAGAGGTGTTATAATCCAAGTTGAGTTATTAGTAAACCTAACAGGCCTAAATTGGTCTAAACCTCTTATCAAATACTTGGGTGTCCTTATTATCGTAAAGAGAAACAAACACTCAGAATCAAACCTCTTTTAGAAAGAATACAAAAAAAACTTACAAATTGGAAGAGCAAAGCACTCTCTATGGTAGGGAGAATCCAATTGGCCAATTTTGTCCTAAGTGACCACTATAATCATTGGACAACTCACCTTTGGTATCCTAAGAGTTTGATAAAGGAACTCAATCACATTATAAGCAAATTTATATGTTTGGATAGGGAGGTGGTAGTTCTATGATCAAAATAAAATAGGAAGAGTTATGTAGATCAAAGAGGGAAGGTGGACTAGGATTAATCCCAATTAGGATATTTGTTGGAACCCCACCCTAGCAAGTCATGTGCCCAACGTCCTACGTGACATCTGGACACGCATCCCACAAGGGAAGAATTTCCCACCAGGCCAAACCTCAAAAACAAACTCATTTCACTTTCCTCCAATCAGAATCAGTGGTAGGCCATAAAGTAATTTCAATCTAACGACACCAAAATACTCAATTTGGTTCAGAAATAAATAAGTATTGGCCAAAATACTTCTGGGCTAAACTTAAGCTGAGACTGAAATACTACACCCGAATCACACCTAAAATTGAAATTTTTAGGGCCCAAATTGATCTTTGATTCCTTCAGAAATTTTAGCTCCATGTCTCTAGTTTGTTTTGCAACAAAAATCAACTCAATTGGAGCTCTACAAATCAAAATATAGCCAAAAGACTGAAGTCTATTCAGAAGAATATCCGATCCTTTCACTTCAATTTAATCCATAAATTTCAAAAATAATATCAAAAGTTATAAATTTGCATGGAGAGGTAGAAAAATGTCTTATAAAACCAAAGCTTTGAAAATCAGCTCAATCGGAGATCGGAAGAAAAAGTTATGGCCAAAAGAGCAGAGAGGTGTCAGAAATCTTGAAGGAAAAATCAAAAAATTAATATATGCTGTGTCGCACTGCGACCATCTCGCGGCTGCGAGAGGCACGGCTAAACGCTCGCGCTCGCTGGATGT
>JANZXR010044886.1:0-13370 GCA_027575705.1 Erythroxylum echinodendron | reverse complement strand
TCCGCAAAAATTATAATTAAAGCCTAATCACAATAAAAATAATAAAATTAATCCTCAAACAAATCGGGGTCCAACATCAATGGTTTGGAGTTCTGCTTCTCCCCTAATCTCTAGAGGGCTTAAATGAGGAAAGAAACTTTCTGAGCGCAACTTTAAATTTGTGCCAAGTTATAGCAAGTTTAAAGTTAAATACTTTATCATGAAAACACCTCTCTTTAAAGTAAATACATAATGACAAAGGTTTGTAAATGAGAAATGATATGTAGAGGAAGGTGTTAGTTTATGCCCTAATCGGTCGATTATAGTTTTGTGACATAATTATTTAAAGAAATTCTTTATTTTGTATATTCAGATATATATGGTTTAGCCTATGGGATAAATATACATTGTAAATGAAATAATGATCATAATTATGATATTAATAATATTTGTGTATTATCCCTAAATTATTTCTAGTCATTATTCTATTGAGACTAGACATTAATAGAGCTTAAAAAGACTAGCATACGTTATGTTTCTTTCTTATAAGGAAGGTAGTTGATCTCATTGGCTAAAATATAGAGAAACTTTAAAAAAATGTGTCAGTACTTGTCGAAGAACAAGTTTACTGAACTAAACACATATGTTAATTCTATTTCGAACATTAATTTATGTATATATAAATTCTCATTGTGATGATTATATAAGTGATTCTTTAACTTGAGATGATAGCACATCGTAACAGTACACAAAATAAATAAACTTAAAAATATAGCTAGTCATACGTCTAGGTCAATCCCACAGAGAGTGTATGTAAAGCTTATGCAATGAAAGAAATTAGTGTTTAGGATATGGGGAGCTTTGGTTTGATTCAAATAACAAAACAAAATGAAATTAAACGAACAAAAGTAAATTAAAGTAAAAATTTAAAAATGATGAAAGTGATGAACGTATTTAGGATCTGGTTCTCGATTCAATCTCAGCCTATAGACAATTAATAATACGTCATCGTCATTTTTTTCACATCTCTCTTAGAACTATTAATCGTAGATTAATAATAAATTCTATTAACCCCGATTTTCCCTACACTATAAGAAAATAGCATATGACCGATGGAAAAAATTCTATAGTAAATTAGCGATGGAAATTGATTTTCTGTCTGTAGTTTGTCAAAAAAATGGTTTTTTGTGACTGCCAAAATTTTCGTCGGTAAATATGGAGATAAATTATTCCCAAGATTTTTTCGTCAAAATATAGCTACGGAATAGTAAATTTCATCGTAAAAATAGGCGGTAATAGGTGGCGGAAAAATTATGCACCTAAATTACTGACAGAATGACAATTCCGTCGATAAATGTTGGTTTCTCCAAAAATTAAAACGACATCATTTGGTTTAAAACCAAATGGCGTCGTTTTGAATAGCCTCATAAGCCACCCGAAACCCCTTCTTCTTCCCCTCTTTCATTTTCTCTCTTCTTCCCTACTTCATAGTTGTCGTTCCCTCTTCCTCCCAATGTCTTGGGTTTCCCAATGTCTCCAAAAAATTTATTGTTAGTGTTAAACATGGGTAGGTTTTCATGGATTGTGGGTATATGAACATGGGTGGGTGGGTTTTCATGGATTGTGGGTATTATGCGTTTTTACCTAATGTCATTGGTTTATTTGTAGTTTGAATGTGTTTTTTTAGTAAATAATTGAATTTTTTTGTGATTTTGTTATTAGTTAGCACTACAAGACCACAAGGCAATTTGTGACAATTTTTAAAACGTCACAGAATGTCCAAAAATGTCGCAGACTACAATTTGCGACGTTTTAAAAGATGTCACAAAAAACGTCGCGAAATATGGTATAGGCAAAAGGTTTTTGCGACGTTTTATGTAATACGTCATGGAAAACACTGACATTCTGCAGCATTTATAAAAACGTCATTGAAAGGTTTGCCTTTCCACAACGTTTGAAGAAAACATCGCGGAATCTTTCACATTCTGCAACGTTTTAGAAAACGTCGTGGAAAGTAGCATTCTCTGACGTTTTAAAAATGTCGCGGAATCATTAACATTCCGCGACATGTTAGGAAACGTTGCAGAATTTAAATGATTCCACAACGTTTTTAAAACGTCACTAAATGTATTAAAAAAGTCACGGAATAGACTTATTTTCTTTTTTTCTTGTTTATTTTTGAAAATAATTTTAATTTAATAATTTTCCAATTTTAATAATTATTTTTTAAATAGAAAATTTTTAAAATCTTATTTATTTAATAACTATTCAATATTATTTATGAATTTTATTTATTTAATAATTCTTCAATTTTTTAGTATATCATTAATTTTAATAATTATTTATGTATCACAAGAATTTCATACATGCAGACAATTTATTATTTAATTGCAATTCCCATACATGTCATAATATAATAATTAATATAAAAAGTACCTCATAAGTGTATAAGATATCAATATGAGTACATATATCTACTCTAAAAAATATTATGTGTAGAACATAAAAGTTCTAAGAGCTTTTTTTTTTTGTTCAAATTCATTTCTTTGTTGTTCGACTTTGGTAGTTAATCGATCCTGCATTTGTTCAACTTTTTTATTCAATTCATCGACTTGAGACTGTAACTCCTGATTAACCTTCTTCGACTCGTCTAGTTCGTCTCGAAGTCTCGTTCTGACCGTAGTCTTCTCTTGTGGTCGAGGCACAACTCCCATGCCAACAACATAATTAGATCTAGTGCCCAAGACTTTGTCGTACACTTCATCCACTGTCATCGGATGACCTTGTTCTATTGAATCTGCCAATTCCTTACATATTAATTCCTAAAAAATTAAGAATTAATTAGATACATAGTCTCATTTAAGAAATATTTGTAAATGAACTATGTACTCACCCATTTTTCTCTGCATTCGATAGTTGTCCATTGACTTTTACTTTCACCATAGTGAGTGTGATATCATAGCTTCATCCGATCACACTCTTCTCTATCTTTGTCACTCTATTGTATAGAATTATATTATTAGTAATATTTATTATAAATTTTGAAATGTCAATCAAAGTAAAATATAATTATAAAGATAATAACTCACAATCTCATGTTGTATCGCTACAAAGGCCTTAGAGCCGGAGTTTGGTCCACATTTGACCTGACTCCTAGCCAATTTGGCTTTTTGACTTTTTTCCTAACCATAAACATAACAAAATCTATTATAACATCTATAAATCGCAATTCATAAATACTAAAATATAATCAGTTGTCAATAAAGTTGCGAAATTAAGTTTTGTGATCAAATTAACTAACCTTTATAGCTGATTGCTCACAATATTTGCATAAATCCCTCCACTCCGCCACTGTGACATTATACGGCTTAACATCCTTTTCGTGCTTGGTAAAAATGCTTTTTTAAATGAAATCTTTGATCTTTAGACCTTAAAGAAAGAAACTTCTTGACAGCAGCATGTACTTCATTGTCTGTCCTCATTCCCTTGACTTCTAACTTTTGCTGCAAAAATTATAAATTATTGGTCAAAGCTTTAGGCATATGGAAAACACGTACAAATTAGATAGTTTTATAATACTTACATCTAACTTATCAAATGCAATGTCTAACTCCTCATTAGTTATTTTTTTCCATTTTGTTCTTACGGGTAAGGAAGTTCGGGATGCCACACTAATCTCAGTCGATAATTTGGTTGACTGTATAGAGTTGGTTGGTCGTCCTTCAGGAGGGGAGATCTCTATCTCCGATCTCTTACCTATCAGCTTATTAATCTTTGCCAATCCGTGTCCTTTTGTGACACTCCTTGTCTTTTTCGAGTCAGTCGTGAATCCTAAAATATAGCAAAGGAATATTTTACAATAAGCATATAACATACTATTAATTGGTTAGATAAACAAAATTATTAAACTTGTATGTTTAACTAATATGATGTGAAAGATCATACCTGCAGTACTTGCAGAGGTAGCACTAATACTGAGAAAGGGGCTCGTGACCTTTACTGGTGGCTGATTATAAGAAGCTGGAGGCATGTCTTGAGAAGTGGATAGAGGCATCTCTTGAGAAGTTGATGGAAAACTAATATTGCATCGCATTCCTAAAATTTGTAGATACTTATCTCTAGGATGAGTAATAGGCACAAATGTGACATCTCTTAGTGTTGGAGTAGGCTCACAAGGTGTAAGTATTTGATCTTCTGAATATGTACGAGTAGATGGCTCATCAGCTACACTTCCAAGAAGCTGACGGTACTATGACTGCAGTTGTGTCGGTACTAAACTGCTTGGTGCAGCCTTATTCTTATTCTTGGGTAGACCAGGTCCCATATCAATCACTTGCATTCAATTCGACATTAGATTTCAATGACATTATTAATTGATTAAGTAATATTCATCAACCATATTTAAAGAAAACAACATAGTCTACAACTACAAAAAGACCTAATAACTCAATGTAAAAGGGCAAAGATCGAAAAATTACAAACTGTCCACAATATAAGTACCTAATAATAAGATCGGGTTATGAAATAAGGTTTTAAGGACCAACAACAGTTGGTGTGCTCTGCTTAATCTTACTTGACAGCAAGTTTATATATATTCAAGATAAAAGTATAACAGAAGATTAATTTAGCAACAGAATCATCATGCAAATCAGAGGATACATCAATTTATACAAAACCAGACTCCATAATGAACAGTACACTTTAATGTGAAACCTGTTAACTTCTGTAATAGTTTATCTTTAAGCTTATAGGTTTCTAAAGCTTGGCTCTCCATATGTGTAGCTCTTGGTAACTACTTTTGCAATTGCCAGATTGGTTATCTCATATATGTATGTGTTGTGTGTGTGGGGTAGAAACAAGCTAAACTCAGCTGTCTCCACTAAATATGTTGCTTCTGTTTTCTAACACCAAATACAGAAGATAATAAAAATAAAAAGACAAATTATTTATCATATTTTTTAGCAATAGAGACTAGGGAATAAATTAAGAAAGAAAAAAGTTGCAGAAGCCTAGGACTAGGACAGTACAGATGGAAGAGAAAATTCGCTAAAGTTAGGTACATCAATTTAATTCATGATAAATTCTTGATTTGGATGTGATTCAAGTAAATCACAGAAAATTTTTTTTGACTTTTCATACGACTATTAGCTGGATAATATTCCACAAGTTACACCCCTCCCAATGCCTTAGTTATTGCTCCCTTAATAACTGTACTTAAATTACTCATGGTTCTTTTTAGATTAGATAACCCGTCAAACAGGAGAGAGAGAGAGATTCTATCCATATTTTAGGGAATGGATTAGTAACTTTGGGAACCTCTATAGAGATTGGTCAGACTAACCCCTAAAGTTGATGAATCTAAATACATTTCATGATAATCTTTAACATTAATATAAACTCTGGATTTATGACTTCTTCATTAATTTTTTTTCTCATATTACAAATCATCTATATATGAATCTTCCTCATGTTACTTATCATTAATATCATCATGTTGCTCATCATTTCCATATCTGTCTCCAATTTCCTCATCACCAGTTTCCTCCCATCCCCATATACATTTGTATTGGTTTTTGCATTTGCATTGTCGTCTAACCTTTGCCTCTATGTCATATGCATTTGCATCTCCATCTTCATCTTCCTCTTCACTAGTTTCCCTACATCTCCACCCCTATATATATAGACACTTACATCTATATATGCATTTGTATTAGTTTTTGCATTTATCTCTCCACTTGTATCAACATTGGCATCTAGCCTTACATATATTCAATATGCATTTGCATTTGCATTTATATTTGTATCTGCATTTACATTTGCATACTCCACCTCATTCATAAAATCTATGCCATTAATATGGTCACATAGTAGTTTCAATGTGTTACATATATACTAGCCAACTATTCACTATTCCACCCTTATCAGGCCACTCTCCTATATTAACTACCACACATTCTGGAAGACTTAAATATCATTTCAGGTTTAACAATTTTCTGATTAATGTGCTAGGTTTTGGGCATGCAATTTGGAAAGGGATCATCACTAAGGTGTATGGGAAAAAATATAAATATTTGAAGTGAATGCTTATGATTAAATAGTGCCTCAAGCTACTTCATAAAGAAAATGTTGGAAACACGCATCATTTTGTTACAACTACAAAAAAAAGCTTTAGCATTGATTTAGGATGAGTTAACTAAAAAACCACATTGCAGGATACTTGAAGCAAAAGAAATACATAATTCTCTTTGTGATATAGAGATTAATAGTTGAATGGCTGAAAGGTGGAGATAGAGGTTCCACACTTTTCACAAATTTGTAATTTTCATGAAGGCTATAAATAGAATTTCCTGCATATTGGTCAGCAACCAAAGCATAATGACTTAAAAGAAGCTGAAATAGAAGGATTTTAATTATTTATTTTGCTATATAAATTCCGTCACTTATGCACACTCCTTAGTTGATATGCTGGAAAACATTTTATACGGTGGTATAACTTCACAAGAAGCTACTTTACTCTCTAAATAGGTTACTGGACAAGATACTGATCAAGTTGCCAGATTGATGAATCCTCACAAAGCTCATGGACGTAATAGGTTCAATATGCTCTTATGAACTCAAACCTGACCTTTCCTAAAGAACACAGTATAAGATGTTATCCTAGAATTCTTTGAGAAAAAGGAATTACTAAAGGAAATCAATAGCATTTTCATCACATTAATTCCCAAAGGTGGTGAACAAAAACCAATTGGTGACTTTATACATATAGCATATTGCAATTCATTTTACAAGATTTTTTCTAAAATCCTAGCAGAAAGGTTGAAGCAAGTCCTAATTAATCAAGTGGATAGTGCTCATGATGCTTACCTACTTGGTAGAGAAATGGAAGACAATATTTTAATTATGCAGGAGTTTGTGAAGGGATATTCTAAGAAGAATGGTGGGAAAATTGTATATTGAAAATTGATTTGAAAAGGGCATATGTCAATGTTGATTGAAATTTTCTTGGAAACATTATGAAATCACTAAAGTTCTCAGAATGTTTCATTGATTGGATAACCATCTATTTCAACACTGCATCATTCAACATCCTTATCAATGGAGAACCTTCTGCCCCCTTCCATTAGCATAAAATGCATTAAAAAAGGTGATCCTTCTTCACATTACCTATTTGCTATTGTAATGGAAGTTTTTAATATACTTTTGAAAAGTATTGTAAAAAGATCCAAACATTTCAAATACCATCAAGATATCCTCTAGACTGTCTGGTTTGTAAATTATCACTGATAGAACCATAGGATGAAGTATCAAAACTCTCTTTCTAGTTGGCAGAGCCCAATTAATCATGACTATCTTATCTTCTATCAATATTCACTAGGCTACTCATCTTGTCATTCCAATAGTTGTGATTAAAACAATTGATAAGTTGCTCTAGAGATTTCTTTGGTTTGTCACAAGAGAATGGGACTATAAAATTGACTTCAAATATTCCGAAGTATGCAAATCTACAAAGTATGGTGGTTTAAACATAATTCCTTTGAAAACTTTAAATTTGTGCATTCTTGTTAAAATACTTCGGAGACTTATTAATGTTGAAAAAGCACTGTGGTAAATGGGTTTGTGAATATTATATTAATAACAAAAGTATGTGGGAAATTGATTTATCTTCCAAGAATTCCTCTATAACTCTAAAGGAGATTCTGAAGTTCTAATGAATATGAGTTTGGTCACACTAACCCCTAAAGTTGATTGGAACAAGATTGTATGTTACAAGCATCATTGCCCCTGATCACACACTATGGACTGCTTTCAAACTCAAACTCCCCAACCTATACAGACTAGGAAAATATTTGTGCATCCCAAATTGGTGCACACTATGCAAGAGAAAGTTAGAATCATTGTATAGTGTATCATTGTATTTTAACTTGTGACAAATGATTTGGTGTATTTTGTAACTCTTTTTTAACTTGTATGTTTTAAGGCTATATTACTGGAACTTGGAAAGCAGGGGTATCTAGTAAGAAATTAAGAACGACTATTCATCTAATGCTCCACTCCTTTTAGTTTTCATTTGACTTTTCTAAGATTATAGGTTATCTTGAAAACCACTAAGAGGCACATGGCCATCAATAGTTGGTAGACAACATTGGAGAATGTTCTCATAAATGATAATGTCTCTAAATATATTTACAATTATTAGGAGTATGCAAAAAGTGTTAGAATCGGAACCTTGTTATATACAAGATAAGCTCTTACATTGATTAAAGTGAAGGCCAGGATTAAGCTTAAAAGACATGAAACTTAAACATATACATATATGGATTAGATTTTATGGCCAACCTCTTAAATATTAGACCATTACTAGGTTAAGTAATTTAGCTAGAACTATAGGAAAACCATTGTGCCTAAACAAGTTATCAACTACCTTAATAGTCACTAAACATCATGATAATAAAATAAAATAAAATAATTCTCAACTTAGAAGAAAATACATAAGAAACAACTAGAGAAGATGTCATAAGCTCCTCCGATACTTACTTTAGATCTTCCTCTAATGCTAGGAAGGAACAAAATTGTGAAAAACTATGCTATTTAGCTCTTAAAATCAAAGTCTCTAGATTAATTATAATATAAGTATTTATAGATAGGAGACAAAATTAGTGTTCTAGATGGTTTAAACTTATGAAACAACATGTCTTCGTAAATTGTATCTAAGAACAGATGTTGGAATAGGACTAACACCAAGTTGTAACTAACATTGGTTTTTTACTATTTCTTATTGTAAATTTAAAATGAGTTTAACACTATTCTAGGATCAACTTTAACACAAGTCTTGTTCTACTTCTAAATGCCTATCAATATGCAAAAAAGGTTCCATTTATACCTTATTCGACCAACTTCTCCACTTTTAAATATCTTCTAGTTAGAATTAGCTTCTTATGTCTTTTATAAAATTATTACATATTATTATCTTCCAAATGAATTTAAAATATCATCGATTCGACAACTATGAAGAAAGTTGTATAAAATCTTGTGTTGACTCTTTAAATTAAGATAATGAACTAGATATAGATACAATTCATATATAACATGTATAGAAGTGCTAAATATCAAGTAACTTAAATAACTTTTAAATATAGACCTATCAAATTTCTTTACACTTAACCCATTGCTTGTCCTCAAGAAAGTAAACCCTATCTACAAACCTAGACTCCACTACTAAAAAATAATTTAAGTTTCCTAGGTGTACGATGACATTTAGCATATGCCACAAGTCTTTACCCCCCAGATGTCCGTAGTAGATATGTTATAGTCTTCTAAGGATTTACTTAAATGCTACCTATAAACTTTACTTTGAACTCTTTATTTATCCTCATAATTAACAACATAAGATATACAAGTTCAATTCTTAAAATAATTGTAAAACTTAAACACACAATGCTTGATAAAAAAATCACAATACTAATAAGACAAAGTAAAAATTGTTTCACCTCACTCATTAAGCTCAAATACTATAAATTCATATATCCCCACAAGATATCACTCATTTAAAAGAAATTTGAATAATGTTTTAATGGAACCAAGGGGTTAAATAGGTTTAAAAAGAAAAAGGAATAGGAGAAACAAAAATATTCATAATAGTCGAATAATAACAAATCAATATAAAGAAAATAAATAAACTATTATTCCACTAATTCCTCATATTCTTGCACCTACCCTTTTCCTTCATACTTTAAAAGACAAAAGTCCCATTTAAATTACCTCTTTCATAGACTTGACCCTCTCCTTACACTTATTTTCTTGCATCCTATTAAAAAAATATCAAATCGTAATCAAAAGATTCCCTAATCATAAATTAGAGAGTTCATACTTATTTTTCTTTTAGGTTCAAAGTCCTTAAAGCGCTTCTTAATAGATTGATGTATAAAGTTGGGCAATTTCACTCAAACTCACATACTTATTTTTCTTTTAGGTTCAAAGTCCTTAAAGCGCTTCTTAATAGATTGATGTATAAAGTTGGGCAATTTCACTCAAACTCAATTCCTAAGTCCATTTATCTTCTCAATTCTTAAACAAATCATACATTTCATCTCCAAAAGATGAAAAAACAAATTATAGAAATTAAAAATCAAAGAAGGTATCCATATAAGAAACAAAGATATATGTGCAAAGGCTTAAATTCCTTACAAAATTTGCTTAATTTAAAACAAAGCACAATCACTTAACAATTTTAGTTTTCTAGCATTCACTAAATCAATATTAGAATCCCTTTTCCTATCATAAAAAGAATTCTTCACTAACGTTTAATGTTTTGGATGTCAAATACGCTTTGTTCAACCTTACCCTGATAATACAAGTTAAGAAAATTCCTAAATAAGCAATCCTAAAACTATCCATTTCATTACTAACATGAATAAAATGGATTCAACCATAAGAAGGTCATCGTCACAATTCTTCATACATTTCTCACAACATTTTCCCAAGCTATTGCTAAATTGAGCTAGATTAGTAATAGCCAAGGAACTTAAAGAACATTTCACAAAAGAATAAATCACTCAGCACAAATAAGTTATCAAACATCTCAGTTACCTCGATATACTTAGAACAGAAGCAGCACTCCTAACAATCAAAGTAACAGTAGAAATAATCCCATGTTACTAAATGAAGCCAAAATGTAGAGACATCCAATCCTTAGCTAAAACCTATAACACTAAACACCTGAAACTCATCTATCTATCAACCACATAACACTCAAAACCCTAAAAATGAATACCTACCAAGCCCAAAAAAGCAAATGTACACCCCATTATCACAAATAGAAACCAAAACAAGCTACAACAGCTATAAATTGAACTTAACCCGCTCAACGACCAAGAAAGTCCAAGAACATTAGTCACTTCTATAACTAGTACATAGAGACTACAACATCAACAATGATCACATAGCTAAAACAACACAACACAACAATAATAGAAAGCTTAATGGGTATTATAGAAAACGAACCTTACAGATAAAACCGAAGAAAAGGGAGAGAAGCCCCAATTGAAGTGACTAATGTTCGTGAAGTGGAAACTGTCAGAAGGTCGAAAGGAGGGAGGAGAAGCTTGGCATCAAATTGAAGATCACATATGTAATGCACAGGTGGGGGGTGGGGGGAGCAAAGGGACTGGGGGCAACGTTTTAAGAAAACTAAAAAGACATCGTTTGGTTTAAAACCAAATGACGTTGTTTTGCTCCTGCAGTAGAACATTTTAACTAAGCCTTCTATGACATTTTCTTCAACAAAACGTCATAGTTTCTATTTTATGATTTGTTATTCATAAAATGTCGCAAAAAGTGTCAAAAATTGTGACAAATTCAAACTTTTTGTGACGTTTTTAAAACATTACAAAAACGTCAAAAAAAGTCTTTACAATTTGCAACGTTTTATCAATAAAAAGTCGCGGATTGTATTATTTTTTGTAGTGTAGAGATGAATTCAGGTTGCTTATGAATTGTTCGATGAAATGTCTCTTAGGGATGTTGGTGAGACTTGGTTAATGACTTAGAATCTAACGAAATTTCCTAGAGTAGTTACATAAGACTTGAAATGGAAAATTAACAATCATATGGAAGGATTTCATATAATAGAATGAAATTGGACAATTATATGGAAGGTGATATTTGTGAAACAATTAATGAGCATTTTTATGTATTAATATGGTAGAAGTTGAATATACTTCAATATTCGATTATGTAGATAATTTCATGAGATTCTTTAGTTATCCTAATGCTTGCAATTGCTTTTAAGTCTGCTTTTCGTACTACTTGTAGAATAATGAATTCTTATCGCAATTGATTTCATCTAATAACTTAAGAATTGTTGATGCATGTCAAGAGTGTTGATGTATGTCAAGAGATGGTATATACTGAAATACTTTTCTTATTTCTTTTGAAAGTAATGCATGATTTCTACCACAATTGTGTCCCTATATTATGGATCATATTATTTCTCTAGTAATTTACGTACGATTTTTGGCACAACTATGGCTTAGGACCTATTACACAATAAAATTTCTTCAATTTCGCAACAATCTCTCTTCGACCCCTATTCTAGGTTATGTCTCTTATTTTACTTAATCCACATAAGAAATGAGTTGGCACATGGGCATATATAGGAACACATAGGCCAATCCATGTTCCTTCAAGAATTATAATTTTCTTCATATTTTTTCTTAAAATAGCCTCTAATTCTTAAATAATTTCATCTTATAGTTAATTTATTATAACTATATGAAAATAAATATAAGTTAAGTAAAATAAGGTAATTTTACGTGAAAATGAAGCAAAATACTTTTAAAAATATGTCCATTTTCATGCATATTAAATATTCCCTTGTTTACGCTTTTTCTCATCCTCAAGTAAATCAATTTTAATTACTCTTAACTTAAATAGGTGATAATTTTAAGGAAACGAAAGAAATGTATTAGAGAAATCAAGGTTATCCATCATATACTCAATTTCATTATTCATCAACTAGAAAGGTATCAAATACTTGCATTCAATTCTTAATCAATTTAAATTAATCTAACAAACCTTTCAAATAATAACTTAATCCATATAATTTAGTCTCTAACTTAGAAAACACCCTGTTTGAAAATGTATCATTTTATTTGTCTATCTAAAAGGTTAGAGTTACTATTATTCTTCCCTTTAAAAGTTACTATGTTATTTTAAATAGATATTCTTAGTTTTTGATAATTGAATTTGTTTCTATAGGAAAATTTTAAGGTGATGGAATAAGCCTCGTAAAATTAAGAACATCAGTTTTCTTTGGCGAGTAAGATTGTTAGCTTCTCCTCTTTCTATTAGTCATAATTATTTCCTTTTTAAATTATAATGCATATTTAGTTTACTAGTATTTATGTCTTCATTAATATTTCATAATATATTTTAATTTTGCGTATTTTTGAATGATTCAAGGTTTAATACACTTTATTCCTTTGTGTGTCCTCATATTGATTTTTTAATAACATGTGCCACAAGTTTGTAATAGAATTAATTGACCAATGCTACTATCCTAGATATTAAATGGTTAGTTTTTGCTTCTAATGAATGTTTTAGGTTATTTTAAGTGTAAATAGATTACATATAAATTATGGGAGTGCTTGTATAATTACTACAATGCTACTTTTTTAAACCTTCCTATTTATATGTCTAACTGTAGCACCCCACTCCCGCAAGACCCGAACCCAATATCGATGGGCGATGTCCGAGCTCGTGCCCCACAAGGGTGGTGTGCTAGAGCACTCAATCACTCGAAAATCGGTATAAAATTTTTTTCTTTATTTTAAACCATAATCATGTTCAATCAACATAATACAATAGTCAGACATTTCAATAGCCATTTGGGC
>JANZXR010044796.1:0-13375 GCA_027575705.1 Erythroxylum echinodendron | reverse complement strand
TTGGATGAGGCGCATAATGCACCTTATGCAATGCACCCGGGGAGTACAAGAATGTATAAAGATCTGAAGGAACATTTTTGGCAGGAAAGGCAAGCTAAGTCCAAGATATATAGGTTCTTATGAAATTCTGGAGAGGATTGAACTATTAGCCTACAGGTTAGCATTGCCTCTAGAACTGTCTCAGATTCATGATGTCTTTCATGTCTCAATGTTAAGGAGATATAGGTCAGATCCAACTCATGTCATTCATACCAATAAGATTGAATTAAGGGATGATCGCAGTTATGAAGAAGTTTCAGTAAGGATTTTGGATACCAAGGAGAAGGTTCTTAGAAACAAGACGGTTCCATTGGTAAAAGTGTTATGGAGAAACCATTCAGTGGAAGAAGCTACATGGGAGCCCTTAGAAGCCATAAAGGAGAAGTATCCACAACTCTTTAATGGCTCAGAAAATAATTTCAAGGACAAAATTCCTTTAAGAGGGGGAGAAATGTCGGCCCCCTCAAAATTTTTCCATTTAACTTAAGCAAGATAGCTAATGGAATAAATGCATGAGAGGAAATTGAGGGCATTTTCAGTATATAGCTTAAGAACCAAGGGTAAAGTGGACTTTTGGGAGAGGTATGGTGGACATGTCTTCTTATCAGGTGGTAGCGTGAATGAAAGAAGAACAGAAGAGGAGAGACTTCGGCTGTGAGTGAAAAGAAGAGAGTTGAAAGCTAACTTGAAATTTTTGTAAAGCTTAAAGAGAGAACATCCGAGTGCGTGAAAGAGAGGAAAAAGAAAGAAGGAAGAAGGAGCTTTCTGTGGAGTTAAGAATCTCATTACTTGGTGAAGAATCACAGTAAGTCATTTTAGGAATGTACATTTTGAGTTAGCCGAATATGGATATTTTGGTTAAATAGGAGTTATGGTTCTTTTATGAAGGAAATCAAGGAGAGGTTCAAGAGAGGCAAAGAAACCAAGAGGAAAGGAATCCATAAGTCAGATAAAGAAGCAAGCAAAGAGTTTAAGGTGGGTTACAGTTTTATAATGAAGAAATCAACCAAAAATGTTTGCTTTCAATGACTTTGATTTCTGCACAAATGTGCTGCATGTTTGTTCTGTTCTGTTATGGCACAAAATGTCAATTGTTGCTGCATGATTTTATAGAAAGATGTTTTCTTTAAAGTTGCATACTTTATGAAACCAAGTTTCTGCATGTTTTGCAAGCAAGACTGATTTCTGCAAAAAGTTGCATACTTTTGAAAACAAGTTTCTAATCTGAAAAGCAAGAACTTCAAGAACTGCCATTTTGGCAATCAGTTTTCAAGAGGATGAAATATATGTGTTATGTGGGTTTGTGGTGGTCCCCTAAGTTATGATAGTGCACTTTTCTAAAGGCTTCTCTCGTCTACCCGCTAGTGGCATGGAACTCCTTCAAGGACTCCCATAAGTTCATGGCTACGCAAGACCATAAAATGGATTTGCATTAGTACGTTCTGTTAACGGCTACAGAGGACCCTTAGGGGAAATGTGTAGTACGTTCTGTTTTGGATCCACCCGAACCATTATGATGTGCTTAAAAGTTCATGAATTGCCTGACATGATGAATGCATGCATGATTTGAAACCAAGTATGTTTTAACTGTAAAAAGGTTTTCTGCTTGTTCTATGTTATAAACCTGCTTACCATGAGCTTTAAGCTCACCCCATCCAATTTCTGTCCAAACTCAGGTGAAGCTCAAGAGAGCGAATAAGTCAGGATGAAACGCAGCTCAAGTCTGCGAATGGCTTTTGTAATAGCTAGGACTGAATTTTGATAGCTAAAGCTTTAGCCTTCTTTTAAGTTGTATCGGTTAAGAATACTGATGTAATTAAGGCTTGTAAGGATTTTAAAGTTTTGTAAAACAGATACATTTGGAAATGAATGAATGAGTTATATTTTCGTATGAATCTGTATATGAATTCGATTTCTGGTTATGATTAAATTAATGGAGGAGTAAGAGAGATTAATGATCACGTCTAGGTGATTCTGATTTAAGTTTCGAATAAATGAGAGACGTTGAAAAGGGATTATAGATTGCATCGAAGAAGAAAGATGCTAAGGAAAAACACAGAGGTTAAGTATCCTCTACGATAACGTCACACACTGAGGATAGGAAAGCTTAGAAGCGTATAAGTATCCTCTGTGCTGATGTCATAACACAGAGGCAAGGAGGATTTAAGAGTATAATTATCCTCTGTGATGACGTCATAACACAGGGGCAAGGAGGATTTAAGAGTATAAGCATCGTCGGTGATGAGTCAGAACACAGTGGAAAGAATGGATGAAGAGTATGAAGGATGAGTAGAGAAAAACATAGACGATAGAGCATAGAGGAAAGAATCATCTATGTTACTATACACAGACGAATGGACTTCGTCTGTGTTACTGATAGCGATATCGTCTGTTTTACTGTACACAGACAAATTGAAACTAAGAGGACATGTATCATCTGTGTTACTATACACGGACAAAGTAAAACAAAGAGGACACGTATAGTCTGTACTACTGTACACAGACGACTTGAAACAAAGAGGACACATATCATTTATGTTACTGTACACAGAAGAAGTAAAACAAGAGGACACGAATCGTCTGTGTTACTGTACATAGATGAAGTAAAACATAGAGGACTCGTATCCTCTGTGTCACTGTTCATAGACCTCAGACGATAGATTCTCAGTTGATAGAGGGTCAACCCAGAAGATAAAAGTCAACCACAGAGGATAGATTAAGGACTAAGGATTATAAGAAGGAGTTAAGAAGTACTGGAGTGAAGTGCATCTTCTGTGTTCCTATTCACCTTGTATCTTCTATCCCAACGTTGAATCCTCAAGAGTTAGAATTGACCTTCAAATCTTCATGGAAGTTATGGAGCTTGAAAACATCTTTTGAACCATATAAAGGATACCCCAAACCGATTATGCTAGAGAAAGTTATGAAGATTGTAAGATATCGTCTATGTTACTGTTCACAGACTTCAAAATAGACAGAAATGAGGCGATAGAAATGAGACGATGGAGAGGAGTTTGATTGATGTGGCAAGTGGTGGGGCACTTTGCAAGAAGACTCCTATTGAAACTAGGGTCTTACTTGAGCGGATGACAGCTAACATCTAACAATTCATCACTCGCAACGATGTTGGACGAGTAAACTAGGAAACCACTTCATCTATTAAACATCATTTAGATGAATTAACATCTTTTATGATAGAGATTGCAATTGAACAGGCACAAGTGAAAGTGTGAGGTATATGTTCAAACACAAGCTATCCAACTAATGAGTGCCCAATATTACAAGAGGGGAGTATAGAGTACATGATTGCTGTAAGAGGGAACTTCCCAAACCAATACAACCTATACTTATAGACATATAACTTATGTTGGCGGGATCATCCCAACTTGAGTTATAGAAGGAATCGACAACAAAATTATTTCTAGAATCGGTCTTAAGGAGCATAACAATTTCATCCAAAGGCACAAGGAGCACAAAGAGCCCCTTCTTTTAGTTCAAGTAATGCTCTAGAGGCTCAATCGCCTAAAATCATAAAGTAGAGGAAAATTGCCATCCAACCTGAGGTAAACCTGAAGAATGTCAATACTATAATCCTGATGGATAGAAAGGAGATTGAGGGTCCCAAGAGAACCCCCTCAAGGATTGCTACCGAGGAAGAGATCGAGAGGAATTAGGAAAGGAAGAAAATATGTCATCAAATATGAAGATAGATTTCAAAATCCCA
Organism: Erythroxylum echinodendron; assembly: GCA_027575705.1. Classification (NCBI taxonomy): domain Eukaryota; kingdom Viridiplantae; phylum Streptophyta; class Magnoliopsida; order Malpighiales; family Erythroxylaceae; genus Erythroxylum; species Erythroxylum echinodendron. The sequence goes on along the minus strand of JANZXR010044796.1, from coordinate 9,612 downwards.
ATATTATTAACCCTTTACCATTTCTAAGCAGATTGATAAGACCAAACAAGGAGGAGAAAGACAAAGAGATATTGGAGACTTTTAAAAAGGTGAAAGTTAATATACCTTTGATAAAGGCAATCAAGCAAGTACCAAGGCACACCAAATTCCTCAAGGAATTATGAACACATAAGAGGTAACTAAGAGGTGATGAGAAAGTGATGATGGGTGAGAATGTGTTGATGGTATTCAAAAAGAATATGCCTCTAAAATGTTAGGGTCCAGGTATGTTTACCATTCCTTGAAAAATTGGTAATACTATGATTAATAAAGCTATGTTGGATTTAGGTGCTTCAATTCATATGATGCCTCGTTCAATTTATACTTGTTTAAATTTGAGTCCTTGGAAAGAAATGAGTGTTATCATACAATTAGTTGACCATAATAATCCCCATCCTGATGGTGTGGTCGAGGATGTTTTGGTGTAGGTGAATATGGTGGTGTTTCCTACAGATTTAATGTTATGGATATGAATGCGACACCTCATGGAATCCAATACCTATCTTGTTGGGGAGACTGTTTCTTAATATGACTTACACTAAGATAGATGTTCATGAGGGCACCCTTACAATAGAATTTGATAGGGAACTGATTCATTTAAATATTTTTGATTCAATGAAACATCCTCCTGATGATCATTGTGTTTTTTCTGTTGATGTGATTGATCCTTTGGTGCAGGAAATGTTTAAATTAAGTTACGGGGATCATTTGTAACACCCCCATTGCTATAAGGTACATACTAGAACACCCTTATGACATTCTAGTACATACCCTATAACAACGGCATGTTAACTACCACACTTTCACTTTATAACATGGCAATTTATCCCATTTAATCATGGCATCGACTATCATACAAAAAAGCCACCAAATTTTAAAGCAAATTTCCTCTTTTTATTTCATAAATCTTAATGTACATATATTGTAGCTTTAAAAAATCTGTACATTTACATCATCATATCCTTATACAAAATATAATACATGAAAGAGTAAATAAAAAAAATCTAACTAAATCTTTCAGTCTAGCTAATCAACATTTGAGCCATATCTTCTTTACAAAAGTACAAGAATTAAGCTTCTTGTATGGTCTCTCAGTAGCTAGGATCCTCTCTCGGTCCTGAAATGTCAACGTGCAAATTTTGGGTGAGTTTTGCAAACTCATATGAGGTAACCATCATCGATAGTTCACTCAATTCATGTATCATATCATTTCACATAATAGATAATTCACATCATTGCATATTTTTTCATATAGTATCACATTTTCATTTAAGAGTAAGACAATTGCATTTCAATCAATCAAACATACTTAATACAAATGTATATGAAATGCACATGTGACACTTTACCAACTTTTACGTTGTTGTGACCGAGTGCCTAAACTATCCCATATTCATTATGGATACCGGGCTTATTTATACTGTCTCATCCATACCTCATAATCATCGGACCTTCGTGTCCGAATTTCAGTACACAACATTACACATTCATAGGATAAGTCAAAGTAGAATTTAACACAATAATAATTAAGTGAGACCATCTAGGTTACTCACCACTTGCTTCCAAAGCTATTGTCTCAAAGTTCCGGCGTCGTCTGGATATTGACGTTCCAGTTGCTCCTCTGAAAGAAGCAATATACACACATCACACTTTAGCACAATTATAAGTATTCATTTATACACATGTATGTATAGGAAATATTTACAGTGCATGTTCACAACAATTCTAGGTATCTTTCCATTATTCTCATTACATAATCATACATATTTCTAAACTCACATAAGTATCATTTATACTCATGTTTTATACCTCAATAAAACCATAAAAATCAAAATTCATATCTTAGACAATTTAACACAATTTAACCCCCCTTTTTGTGTATTTTGCATATTATACGTGATTTTTATATTAACAAGTGATTTACTTCACTTGGTATCAGAGTAAGGTTTCCAAGAAACACTCTTACAAAGTGAAGATAAAGATCCATTGCTGAATCACATATTTTTATAACAGAAGGTAGCTCGGCCTCCCCTCATTCAATGGTGAAGATTATCATTATTAGAAAGACAGGATGTTGCTCTTCATAAAATCCACACACATTGATCTTCGGGATAAAATTTAAAATGGTCCATATATCCCAATAGATAATGAAGGGAAAAGCATCTCTCGTGACCAATGGTCGGTTGATCAGAAAGCTCACTTGTAATTAAACTCAAAGGTCAAGTTCTTTTTAAGTTGTGCTATAAGAAAAAGTGAATATGATAAGGTTCATTGATGCAAATCTGCAAAGGAAATATGGGACATATTATCCATTGCACATGAAGGCACAAACCAGGTGAAAGAAATCAATATTGGTATTCTTGTTCATCAGTATGAGCTTTTCAAGATGAAAGACGATCAGTCTATTGTTTAGATGTTTGGACGATTCCAAACAATTATTAATAGACGTAAAGCTATAGGGAGAATCTACGATAGTTAAGATCATGTCAGAAAGATTCTCAAAAGTCTTCCAAAAAGATGGAGACCTTAAGTAACAGCAATACAAGAGGACAAGGATTTAAGCAAGTTAAAGCTATAACAATTTCTTGGTTCGCTGAAAATCTATGAAGTAGGGCTTAATGCTAAAGATAAACCCAGAAAGGATAAATTTATTGCATTGAAGGCTAGTCAAAAAAATCAAAAGAATCAAAAGATGAAAAAAAAATAGAAGTACATCTTCAAAACCATTAAAGATTGAAGAAATCAAGAATGATGATACTAATGAATCTAATCAAGATTCAAGTGAAGATGAAGATGAACTATCCTTCATTTAAAGAAATATTACAAGGATGTTGAAAAAGAAATCAAAGGGAAATAAAGACTTCTCTTTCAAAAAGAATAGCAAAGATGATTCGAAGAATAAGAAAAGTTCTATTGCCTACAATGAGTGCAATAAACTAGTACATTATAAGTCTGAATGTTTGTTGCTCAAATGAAAACAAAAGAAAAGTCAAGAAAACAAAAAGAACATGATGGCAACATGGGAAGATTTGGATTCGTCTAAATCTGAATCTGACTCAGAAGCATCAGAACAAGCAAATATATGCTTGGTAGCTGAAGAGAAAAGCGATGATAAGGTAATTTCTAACTTTGATGATCTTCGAGATGCCTATTTAGAATTCTTAGAAGATTTACATGTTATCTTAAAATAATATAGGTTATTGAAAAAGAAATTTGTTAAAAATTTGAAGAACACAAAACTTTTAGAAGAAGAAAGCTTCTGCCTTAAGAAACAAGTAGACGTTATGAAAAAGAAAGTAACTATAGATAGATCTGAGGAAATTAATCTACTAAAACAAAGGATTAATAGCCTTTTAGCAGATTTATCGAAATTTACAGAAAGTACAAAAAAGATTAATGACATGACTAGAAGTTTTAGACATCTAAATGATAAAAGCGGATTAGGCTTTAATAATAGAAATATTATTCATAATAGTAATGTTCTTCATAATAAGATGTTTGTTCATAATAGGAATATTGTTGCTAATATAAAGATAAAGGAACAATACTCTTAGCTTGTTATATTCAAAATAGAGTATTTTTTTAAAACCTATTTTAAATAAAACTCTATATGAATTATGGAAGGGAAGAAAGCTAAATATTTTTTACTTTCATCATTTTGGTTGCAAATGCACTATCTTGAATATAAAAGAAAATTTGGATAAATTTGATTCTAAGATCAATTCAGGAATTGTTCTAGGTTATTATATTAATTCTAAAACTTATAGAGTTTATAATCTTATTTCTAGATCTATTGAATAATCTATGTATATAAAATTTAATGATGATTGTCATCTAGATAAAAGAGACGATTCTGATAATGAAACTCTATCTGCTCCCTTAGTTAATAACCTAGACGATTGACCACCAGACGATCCATCTGATAAAGTAATAGATAACTATGAAAATATTAGCTTTAGAAAAGACTGGAAATATAAATCTTCTCAGCCAAAAAACTTGATTATAGGAGAAACATCAGAAGAGTGAGAACTAGATCTAAGTTTAGAAAAGAGGCCAATGTAGCATTTGTTTCCGAATTAGAACCTAAGAAAATTGATGAAGCTCTTCAAGACGAAGCTTGGATTTTAGCTATGCATGAGGAGTTAAATCCATTTACAAGGAATAAAGTCTAGTCTCTAATCCCTAAACCCTTTAATAAATTTATTATAGGAGCTAGATGGGTATTCAAAAATAAACTAGACGAATTAGGAAAAGTAACCTGTAACAAAGCTAGATTAGTAACTTAAGGCTATAATCAACAAGAAGGAATAAACTATAATGAAACATATGCTCCTGTAGGATCTTGCTTGCATATGTTGTTCATCATGATATAAAACTATTTCAAATGGATGTGAAAAGTGCATTTTTGAATGGTTTTATAGACGAAGAAGTTTATTTAAAACAACCCCTAAGTTTTAAAGACATTGATAAACCAAATTTTGTGTATAAACTTCATAAAGCTTTGTATGGATTAAAACAAGCATCTTGTGCATGGTATGATCGTCTGAGTTCATTTTTGAATAAAATGACTTTGTTAGAGGTAGGGATGGTAGTGGGTTTTCATCCTGATTAATATTTGCATCACCCAACCTGAAAAAATAGACATGGAAGTTAAAAAATAGATTTTAAATGGATGTGGATATGGATCTAGTGATAACTCGAATCGATGGATACCCTTACCCGACTCATTTTTTATTAACTCTATTTTTCTATTTTTCTTGAATATTTATAGTTAAATATAATAAAATATTAATATTTTATAAGAAGAAACCAAATGACTTTAAAATCAAAGCATTATTTTAATTAATTCCTCCACATTTTCAAACAAACCTTTTGGAGTGCCTTATGCTATCATCGACATACTATTAAAAGCTAAGTTGATTAGTTTATTACTCTTTATCTCGGCAACTCTGCCCTATATTGTTAAGTCAATTATCTTTGCGAATCTTTATCTTTGCAACTTTGATAAAACAAGTCGTTATCTTTGCAACTCGCTGTTTTCTAATTATACGACTCTGCTGTATTCTTTGCAACACAATGTGGACACATCTGTGGTAATAGCTAGAATCCACGTATCTTACCGATCACCATATATCCAAGTTCAAGTTTAGTGTGTGTAATAGCCAAAAACCCACATTACTATGTGGACACATCTGTAGAAAATCCAAGTTCAAGTTCAATGTCTGTAATAGCCAAAAACCTTGTCGAGTTTTAAAATGTTAGGTATGCACATCGCCTCTCCTTTTCATTTTTTCCTTCTTTGTCTTCTACTTATCTCATTATTAGGAAAATAATTCTAAAATGTCCACTTACCATAGCATGATGATGTTTAGTGACTTTGAATTTATAATGTAGTCATATAAATAAATATCAATTCTCTGCATGCTTGCCACTAGAATCATTGTTGTACATATTTTGTGGCATTAGGAACATCATGTAATGTGATTGATTTTCAATGCTAGTTTACTATTTTATTCCTAATTGAAAATTTAAAATTGTTTATTATAGAATAATAGTAGTTAGTTAAAAATATATTAATCTTATAAAATGTAAAGGATGAGGTGAAATTGAAATAAAGGCTTTATTTTATTTGACTTTTATTTGTCAAAGTTGGCCCTAGACAACTAATCATTTACTAAGTTAATTTTTTTAGGTTGTTTTCTTTGTGACTTATAAGTTAAAAGAGATAATGTCTGAGAATCATCAAGAGATCATTAATAAAGGAGTTGAGCATCATACAGCAAAGAAATTTTCTGGTCCACCTTAAGACGAAAAGGAGCTTGTAACTATGGACTTTGGTGATCATGGTGCAAGTAAAAGCAAGAAGCGTACTTATCTTATGTGGCTAGAGTTCACTTTGGTGACTGTGAAACGTGTTGATAATTCTGGGTGTAAGCATTGCAAAAAGAAGCTTTTTGCTAAAGGTACAAACGGGACTTCGCATCTACGTGAGCATTTGATCAAGTATTGTCCAACGAAACATTTAAGGCTTGTTAAAGGCCAGAAAACATTATTAATTAGGACTGAGACTAAGTATAATGGGAAAAAAAAACATTGTAAAGCTAAAAATTTAGCTATAAATTCTTAAGAAGAGAGTTAGTTAATATGATTGTAATATATAAGTATCCTTTGTCTATGGTTGATCACATTGGTTTCAGAAGGTTTGTAATGAGTTTAAATATTAAGTTCAAGATGATATCTCATAATACATTGAGAAATGATATGCTAAAAATGTTTCTAAGTGAAAAATCAAACTTGAAAAAAATGTTAGAGGATCATGGGTCTAGGATCGCTATCACTACAGACATGTAGACAGGTTCCAACAAAAAGAAAGGATATATGGTTGTGACTGGACACTTCATTAATGGAGATTGGGTTCTAAGAAATCGAAATCTAAGATAATTAATTTTCTTAGATTTAACATGTTTCCTTTCATATTGAGAATAGCCGGTTTTCTTAAGATGTTATATGTAAATACTTTGCTTAATCTTTATCTTGATTACTATATATAGATATAGTTATTGGTATGTTTAGTAATTAGTTCATTTATACATGCTAAATATTAATTACTTAGAGAACCATTCTTTGTTCTATATTTAAGTTGTAATAAATTTTTATCATTTTATCTTATAGGTTTATATTTGTTCCATGCCCACATACAAAGGAGACTCTATTGAAATTTTTAGAGGAGTGTTTGTATGAGTTTATCCTAGAAACCAAGATTTCTTCTGAGGTTGTGTATAATTGTAAAACAAATGATGCAATGATGAACCTTCTACATGAGAAGCTTGATGCCAATTCTCTTATATTAAATGGTAAATTTTTGCTTATGCAATGTAGCGCTTATAAATTAAACTTAATTGTCAAGGATGGTTTGGATTTCATGGATGAAGGGTTAGAAAGAATTCGTGATTGTATTTTTTTTTTTTGGGTATCAACTCCTTAAAGGATAAAGAAGTTTGAGGATGCAGCCAAGTTTTTGAAAGTTTCATCTTCTAAAAAGTTAATTCTTGATTGTAAGGCAAGGTGGAATTCTACTTATTTGATGTTTGTGACAACTTTGCCATACGAAGGTGTTTTCAAAAGGTTGGAAAGTTTGAATAATTGACTTAAGTTTACTTTTCCTAGTGATGAAGATTGGAAGTTGGCAAACATTATTTATGACAAATTGATAGTATTTTATAAGGTAACAGAACATTTTTCTTGTTAGACCCCGTTATCAAAATCCAACTCGTATGAAACGTATCCTAAGAGGTGAGAATTCTCCGAAAGAGAACATCGTATCCATTATCGTGTTTATCCTCTCTTCTCCGATACTACCACTGTCACATACTAATTACACATATTCATTGCCCATAATTGCCCTCAACAGCTCTCTTCTTAGTTCAGCACTGCTCTTCAACCATCATTTATCCATTTCAACCGAAAGTACGTCAAAGGATAGCGTTGGCGAGTCCACACCTTACATATACGTGATTCGAGGTTAATTGCATAACTTTTGTTATAGACATCCAAATCAGGGTTTCTTTAGCTAGTTTGAAAGAGGATTACAAGAACTACAACTTTTATGAAGATATAGAAGGCCAATTATATCATATGGTGGGCCAAAGATAGGACAGAATATAGCCATGAACAGTAACTAAGACGATAGCGTGAACAGTATCACAGACGAAGTCTGTGAAGAGTAACACAGACGAAGACTGTGACACAGAAGATGTTTTCTAGTTGACATAACTTTCACTAGAGGAATTGGATCAAGGTGTTCTTTACATTGTTCGAAAGAGCATCCCAAAATCTACAACTTCCATGAAGACACCCAAGTCCAACTCTATTGTCTGAGGGTTCAACATTGGGACAGAAGATATAAGGTGAACAGGAACAAAGAAGTTGCACTTCACGTTAGTACTTCTTAACTCCTTCCTAAAATCCTTAGTCCTTAATCTATCCTCTGCGTTCTATCCTCTGTGGTTGACTTTTATCTTCTGGGTTGACCCTCCATCGACGAAGAATCTATCCTCTGAAGTCTGTGAACAGTGACATAGAGGATACGAGTCTCTATGTTCGGATTCGTCTGTGAACAGTAACAGAGACGATACGTGTCCTCTGTATTCTAATTCGTCTGTGAACAGTAACATAGACAATACGTGTCCTCTGTGAACAGTAACACAGACTATATATGTCCTATGTGTTTTAATTCGTCTGTGAATAGTAACAAGACGATAAGTGTCCTCTATGTTTTAATTCGTCTGTGAATAGTAACACAAACGATACGTCTCCTCTATGTTCTAATTCGTCTGTGAACATTATCACAGACGATAGCGCTATCAACAACACAGACGAAGTCCATTCGTATGTGAACAGTAACATAGACGATTATATCCTCTATGCTCTATCTTCTATATTGACCCCCTTATCGTCTGTGGTCTATCCTCTATGTTATTACGTCTTTACAGACGATCCTTTTACTCTTGATTCATCCTTTCTTCTGTGTTCTGAAGTCAGCACAGACGATTCTTGTCCTTCTCACTTTCCCTTTCGTCTGCGTTCTGATGTCAGCACAGACGATACTCTTCCTCTATATTTCCCCTTTCGTCTGTGTTCTGACGTCAGCACAGACGCTACTTCTCCTCTATATTTTCCTTGCGTCCGTGTTCTGACGTCATCACAGACGATTCCTTTCGTCTATGTTTTTCACATGCAACCTTTCTCACTCTTACGTGCTATTTTAAGACTAACAATCGTTGGCACACTTGTTAAACAAAATATGCACAAACACATATCATTTTCTAAATCTTTCAAATAACAAAATCGTACCACCGAATTGAATTTCATTACATTCGTTTGAAAAACAATATCAGAGTTGTTTCAAACCATATTACACATCACCTTAATACAAAATACAAAATATTCCATGGTGATATGCCAAATGTGCTATAACAGGACTAACTTAGTCCGATTGCCTTTAACTAATGAGGTGGTTTTGATGCCTTGCAGGGATCACTATATTCTGGGTTTGTATCTGAGGAGGGAAGAAAAGCGGGTTGAGCTACACAGCTCAGTGTCTAATACATTTATAGTCAGTGATAATGAACCATACACTACACCATAAGCATCTATAACACAACACATAATCACAAAGCAGATGAGCTGAAAAAGCTTATCAACCATATTTAGAGATGCAATGCATACACAATGGCTCGAGAGCTCCGTGGAGCGAAACAGCAAAACCAAAGTTTATACCGTAGAACGATACGAGTCTGATTTCTCAGGATCTCGTGGCCACAAGGGGGCAGCCGGGAGAAGGTTTTTGGTCAACGTGCACGTGACAGACGAAACGGATTCTCTCTCGCCCACATAACAGAGTTTTGCATATATAGTTAATGCATATCCAAATATGTTCATGCGTCCATGATTCTTAAAGTTCTTAGTTTCTCATCCATATAAATTAACAAAATCCTTAACAAACAATATGGCATACGTTCACAGAAGAAATAAACAAGCATAGTTATCATACATACACATAAATATTAGTTC
>JANZXR010044785.1:0-13378 GCA_027575705.1 Erythroxylum echinodendron | reverse complement strand
ATCATTTAACTCAAAGCAAACTCTACATTGATCAATCATACCATATATCGTTTCCAAAATTTTCACTCATTAAGCCATTCACGAAATTTACATAATGAACACATCAAACAATCCCAATTCATAATCTCATAAGCACATCAAAAATGGTTCGAGTGGATCCAAAACAGAACGTACTACACATTCCCACAAAGAAGTCATGTGTAGCCATGAACTTATGGGAGTCCGTGAGGATCTCCATGCCACTAGCGGGCAGGCAGGAAAAACCTATAAATAGACAAGTGTACTTGACTATTAAGGGACCACCACAAACCCATACAAGCATGCATTTCACAATTTTCACATATATCGGCCAAAATGGCACCTTTCCGAAAGAAGAGTTTTTAATATACATTCTTTCAAAGATCACTTTCACATTCTTTTTCACTTGTCAAACCAATAAGCAAACATTCACACAATTCATTTACACACAAAGGACACATGATAAACATTTCAAACCATCCTAAAAGTAATAAATGCGCAATTTCAAAGTTGTTGGAAAGCATTAAATTGCATTTATGAAAAGAAACTTAATTAGCTTATTTAATCAATATTAAAATGTCACCCACCTTAAATCCTTTTTGGTTTAGGCTTGTTCAAGTGGCCTTTCCTCTAGCTCCCCTTGCCTTACTTGTTCTTCTTCAAAAACACAAAAATCCCAAATCACAAGAGATTCAAAAATTGGAAAACCTAAGGAAACAAAGGCATGAAATTAATCCTAGAACGACCATACCCATGCTTTTCCCTAAGCCATTTGAACCAAAATCCATCAAAAATTCCAAAAGACTTTGAAACTCCACCCACGAAATTTGTTTCTTGTCTTTAATTGAAGATTAAACCTTCCTCTTTCTTTTTCCTTCTTTTTAAACTCTCAAAAACACCTTTCTAAAGCAAGGAAAGATGAAACCCTAACCTCTTCTTCTTCTCTTCTTCTCCTCACTCTCAACTGAAACTCACTCCCTTTCTTTTCTTTGTAAAATTCATCGTCTTCTTTCAAACAAGACAAAACAATATTTTTCTTCTTTCTTTCTTTTACAAGAAGCTAAAATGACCTAAATACCCCTCCTTGTAAGACTTAATCTTTAATAACTAAAGTGATCTTCCCAAATTGTCCTTATGCAATCTTGTTCTTTTAATTTAACTAACACCATAAAATTCTCTAACTTAATTTTAATTTCTCCTTTTAATTCCATCAATCTACGAAATAAACTCCTCCACCCATAGACATTCTCATTAAATCCTAACCAAAACAAATTAATCAAACTTAACCTTAAAATAAACTGAACACAGGCTTATTTAGTAAGAAAAAAGAATCGGGCCCAACATTATAAATTATTTAATTAGAGAATTAATGATAAATTAAAAGGAGTTTTAATTTATCTAATTCTAATTGTGAATTAGAATTATAATTTATAATCATTGCCAACATATTTGGGAACCTAATGGGTCTCACATATAAAATGGGTAGGAGAGAGTAAAGTTGATTTAATCAAGTTAGACTTGATTATAAAGTTTGAGAAACTTTATGATTAAATATAAGATGTTTATTAAATAAGGATTAATATAAGATATTAAATCTTATTTGGGCATAATTGATATTTAATTAGAATTATTTGTGATTCTAATTAAAGTTTAATTGAAATTAATATTTAATTTCAATTACATTACTAAATCATCCTAAGCTTATTATAAATAGGCTTGAGCTCTATGGAGCTAGCACTTTATGCTTAACCCTCTCTGTGAGACTGAAAGAGTTCCCTCAACCTGTTCTATGGATATCGTTAGAGGCCGGACACTTATATGGCTATAGTGGTTGAGACGGATCAATTTCAAGAACGGTTCGAGGGATACGATAAGAGAAAGATCAAGTTTCAAAACAAAGTACAAATTAAGTTTCTGTTTTATTATGATTTGTGTTAATCATTTTATTGAATTAAACAGATCTTGGTATTTAAGAAATCAATGATTGTGAAAAAATTTCGTAATTATTCCACTGCGGTCGAATCAAATCTAGACTCGATTTTTCAACAGTGGTATCAGAGCAAAAATTTATTTCTATAATTTAATTAAATTGTTTGCATGTGATTGACTGAAATTTTGGAATTGAATTGCAAAACTTTTGCATAAAAAATATGAAAGGTGTTTAAGATTAAACCCGTAAAACCCCATAGCCAATTTATTAAGAATTTAGAATTCAAGAATGAAATTTGCTACTCGTTTTATGGGTATTCGCGTTTGGAATAAACTTCCAGAATAGTTGTACAAGAAACTCCACTGGTTGCTTTGTATAGAAGCAGCGGCGGCTAGAGATGACAGATGGAGGGTGATGGCGGTTCACCTTGGTTAGCCATGAAGATGGCGCCGATGACAGTCTGCCTTAGGGGGTCGTTTCTCTAATGCACTATTTGCTTTCCCTTTCATGCTAACCCAATTTTTCTTCTTCTCTTTGATACACAATGGAATAAGGCAGAGACGTGAATATGATGACCACCATCTTATTTGTCCCATCAATGAACAGTGTATAGCAATAAGTTTTGCAGTTGTTTCTTTCGTTCTTCAAAATGTATTCAAGGCTACTAATTGGCTTGCAAGCAACATGCGGCTGGTGGGAAGAACATGACAGTTGACGGCGGCTTGGGGTGCTATGGTTATTCTTATGAAATTAGGGTTTGAGAATAAGTTGAAGAAAAAGGGTGTTTGGCAATAGGTTTAGGTTTGTTTGGTTACTAGTTTAAGTATGACTTAAACTTAAAAGGGAAGTTTTAAAATAAGTAATAATGTATTCTTATTTTATTAAATTCTCATAAATTTAAAATTGTTTTAAAATTCAAAAATCAATTCCAAAGGTAATTATTTTTATTAATTTGATTAAAATTAATATTTATTTTTTTAATTTAACTAGGGCTGAACTTGGTGGGGATGAAACCCGATTTATTAATAGAAATAAAAAGGATACAAAGCTAGTGCTTAAGACTTACCCAATAATGGAAAACATCTATGAAACTCTCAAGTAAGGAAAGGATTGTTGATCTAAAACCAACAACCCTCTCACAGTAGATGGCAATGCAAAAGCATCCTGGAAGACCCTAGATGAGCCAGAGGAGCCAATGCATGCTAGGCATCCGCAAGGGCATTGGTCTCCCAGAAGACATGAATAACGCTATAATGACATCTTATAATAATGTTTGAAATCTCCTGCAAGACCGACAAAAATTGTCAAGGATAATTCTCTTGTTATTGAAGGAGTAGGGCAAGGATGCTAATATCAGTTTGAATAAGCACGTTTTGAAGTCCCAACTCTTCACTCCTTCACACCCCATGTAAAAGACCAGCAACCTCTGCCCCGAAACTAGTCCCCACGCTTATGAATTTTTCCTCTCCAAAAATAAATCTTCCTCCAGCATTGTGAATGATATAACCACAACCAGATGGTCCTGGCGATCCCAAGGCTGATCCATCCGTGTTTAAAACAATATCAAAATTTGGGTTCGACTTCCAACTCACACAGTGAACCAATCGTGAGCCTTGGTGTAACAATTTCACTCCAAACAACACCTAAATTTATTGGAATTCAACTTCAGACTTTACCTTAAAGTTTCCAACATGTAACATCCCTATCAGGTGATCCTTGACAGCTTGCTTTATGTGTGACAACGAGCTTTTTTCTTACTAAAAAAAGAATTTATTCCGAGCCTTCCATAACTCCCATAGAATGTAAAAAGGTGCAATCATGCGTATTGCATTAAGGGTTGAAGAAAAATTTCCATTCCTCCACCAAGCTTGCACCGAAAGCCAAACATTTAAGGAGGGATGAAAAGATAAATCCAAAATGGAAGAGAAATATCTCCAAATTTCGATAGCCTTCGGACATCCCATTAACACATAAGGTATGGTTTCTGCATGCTCAAAACATAAAGGACAACGTGAAGGACATAAGGCAAAACTGTACTTATGCAGGGCATCTGGAAAAGCTAGTAGTCGGTTGTACATGCGCCACATAAAAAGCAATATCCTCAAAGGAATAACCCGATGCCATAAAAGCTTTGCAACGTCGTGTTGTTTCTGAGGTTTGCGCAAGGATTCATAGGCTGATTTTATCATAAACTGACCTATTATTGTAGGTTGCCAAATCAATAAATCGTCCTCTTCCTCAAAATCCAGCTCTAAGTCCATCAAAGTGTCAACAGCTGTATCAGACAAAAGTAATTGAAGCTCTGATCCATACTGCTCCCAAAATTCAAAGAATTGCCGTATTGAAAAATTTGAAAAAGGAGGCGTCACATTCCGTGGTAAATCCTATATCACCCCCAAAGGATACCAATTATCATACCAAAAAGATCTATCACCTCTACGAACTAGGACTTTCACAATTTTTGATGCCTTAAAATCAATCGAAGCAACTCGCTTCCACATTGTTTTTTTACGTGAGAGAGGAGATAAGGATTGGATAAATTTCGACCATAACCCTACACCATGCTTCATCTTCCACCAGAACTTAGTCGAGAAAGCTTCAATAATGTCATCAAATTTTCGGAGACCAAGGCCATTTTCTTCAACTTTTTTTAGAAACATTCGCCCAAGACTTCCAATTCCATCTTTGTTCACCACTGGAACTACCCCACAAGAAATTTTGGCATTTAGCTTCAATAGCCCTAATCACTGACTTCGGAGAACCAATAGTTGCCTACATATGCAATAGTATGGAGGAGAGGACGTGTTTGATGAGTAGTAGTTGCTCTCCCTGTGAAAATAATTTATTCTTCCAATTCCCCAATCTCCTGTCCAATGTATCCAGTAGAAATTGGAAAAAAGTCGTCATTTTATGCCCAAAAAATTGTGGCTATCAAGATAAGAAAAAAAAAACGCCTTTTTGCATTCCGAGGATGTCTATAATATTCTGCATTATACGAGGCTTACAATCTTCCACAAAAAGATACTTTTGTGTCGATTAACTTTTTGCCCAATAGCCTCCTTATAGCTTGTGAAAATTTCATTCAGGTGTTGCAGTGATCGTCTCTGCCCTTGTGTGAAAATCACTAAATCATCTGCAAAACACAAATGAGAAACAGGTAAGGAACCTGCTGGACTACCATAGCGCGCTCCAAACCTTCTTCCATTAAATGTTTTAGCCTTCGAGAGAGAGTCTCCAAGACTAATATGAATAAATATGGAGAGATTGGATCCCCTTGCTTAATTCCCCTCGAAGCCTGAAAGAAACCTGTAGGAGAACCATTGATGAGGACTGAGAACCAAGAACTTTGCAAATTAGTCATTATCAAATGAACGAATAAGTTAGGGAACCCGAAAGTCTCCAATAACCTCTCTAAAAATTCCCAAAAAACCCTATCAAAAGCCTTCATCATGTCAAACATTAATACAATATTGCCACCCGCCACTGTATGTTTGAAAAACTAACAGAGGTCCTAAGTGAGTAAGATATTGTCAGTAATGTCACACCCTGATAAAAATGCAAATTGCTCCTCAGAGATAAACTTATGGAGAACCCCTTTTATTCTCTCAGTCAAGATCTTAGAGAAGATCTTATTAATAAAATTGCAAAGGCTAATCGGCCTAAAATTAGAAAAAGTAGTGTATGAATCCCTTTTCAGTATTAAGATTATGAGAGTAATAGCTATTGCCCTAGTGATCGGTATCCCCAACATGAACTTTTAGCATGCCCCTAATAAATCTAAGCAAATTACGTCCCAACACCGTCAAAAAAATTCACCTCCAAAACCATCCGAGCCTGGCATGCTTGACGGATCCAAGTCAAACATGGCTCAGTGAATCTCCTTCAACTCCACAGTCCTTAACAATCAAGCTCTATCCTCTTCCATGAGTAGACATGGGATGTGTTGAAGGAAGACCTCTTGTGCATGCCCATTAGCTGTCATAGTCTCCTGCTTTAACAAAGTTTCAAAGAACCATACAACCTCCACTTCTATCCCCTCTCTCCTAGATAAGCAGGTTCCATTTTTAGACTGAATTTTCTGAATACACAAACGAGACCTTTTTTTGGTTAAAGAAGCATGAAAAAAGCCGTGCTAGCATCACCCTCCTTAAGCCACTTTACCTTCATTTTTTGCCTCCAATAATCATCGTGCTCCTCGAGTTTTTGTAGCAAAATAGCCCTTGCTTTATGAAGATCCACTTGGTGAACAGCAATAGATAAAGTATCATATTGAATTTCAAGCTGTAGAACCCTCTCTTCCGCTGCCTTAAAATTTGCAAAAACATCTCCAAAATGCTCCTTGTTCCAAGCCTTTAACACCCTTTTCAAACGACAAAATTTTAAAGAAAAATCAAGCATGTCATAACCTTGAATAGGATGATCCCAAGAATTTTTAATCATGTCCATCACCTCTGGTCTTCGAAACCATATATTTTGGAAACGAAAAACCTTTGGTCTACTATCATCAAAAGGACTGAATTGATGCAAGAGAGCACAGTGATCCGAAGTAGTTCTATTTAGGTGTTGAATAGAAGATTCAGAGAAGAGATCAACCCACTCCTGCTAGAATAGTATTCGATCCAACTTCTTACTCACCCAGCCAGTGCTTCGTGTGCCTCCCCAAGTGAACACATCGCCAACAGTTTGTAGCTTAGAAAGAGAACAAGAATTAATCCAATCATTGAAATCTTCCATAGCCCCATGTCCTGAACCGAACTGCCAAAATATTCCTCCAAGTTTCTGATAACATTAAAATCACCTCCAACCATCTAAAGAAGCCCCTGGTGTAGTTCCCAAAACCGTGGCATGTTATTCCACAAAGAGCATCGTCCCACCCTTGTACTTTTGGCGTAGACCACAGAGATAAGAAAACTTTTGTTTGTAATAGGATGGTTCACCTTCATATGCACAAACTGTTTCATTTCTTCTAATAAAACCACATTATGGTCACTTTTACAAAAAATCCATATCTTATCGAAACAAAACCTGAAGCATACATCAAAATTTAACTCCCTCCTTATACTATGCAGATCATTACTCCCTAACATGGGTTCCAAAATAACAAGAAATGTTATTGAGTGAGCTCTTATTAGGTTCTTCAAACGTCGTCGTGAAGCTTTGTTAGAAATGCCCCTAATATTCTAGATTAATTGATTAATCATTAAAGGATAGAGAAATTTTAGTGTAACCTGGAAGAGTGCCTAAGGGACAACCCCTCCTGCGCCTGCAATCTTTCAGCGTTTGATTTCTGCCCAAGTTTCCGTTGCTTTGCACTAAACCCCGTGAGCCATACCTCATAACTATCACCCTCGAACAAACTAGTTCCTTCCTCCATTTCATGCCTGAAAGCCTCCGGGTTAGAAGATAACCCCAGCAAAGCATCATCATGAGAAAAATCCTTTGTTCCAGTGCATGGTCTTGCGACAGCCAATTGTACCTCAGAACATTCCGTATTGTCTATATTCAAAGTTGTTGGATTTTGAAGTACCGCAAATTGATTCTCTAGCTATGAACCTTGCAGAGAGTCATTACGTCGACAAAGGGGCACAAGGGACACTGCTGAAGGAGCTAAAACCACAGTACGCAGAGTAGCTTCGCATTGGGATAGCTCCTTGCGCGTCGGTTGAGAGTGAGGAGTTGCCAAAGCTGCCATGGCTTCCAAATTTTCCAAGCCTTCTACCACTACTTCTGGTACCATGTCAGATGTCAAATCTACCTGGTCAGTTATCAAAACCAGCACTAGAGTTAGAGTTTCCATGCCTAGTGTGTTAATAACGTTACATGCACACACGTCCTCAGCAATATTATAATTGGGGGCATTTTGTGCTAGGTTATCCATCATATCCACTTCATGTTTTTTTGTTTGGACATCAATAAAAGTCACCGCCTACTCGTTGCCACTAAGTCCTAAGGAAGAGACATGTAGGTCTCCCAAATTTGGCTGCTCACCATTGTCGTGATTCAAAACCGATTGTTGCTTCCACTTCACCTTTGGTGGCTGTAGCTTGAGACCTCTTTCCTTATTATTTAAAATAGCCTGTCTTTAGAGAGATGCTTCCTTATTCAACGATTGGGGAGGCTTACCCTTCCTACAATCCACTTCCTTATGACCTATTTTGTGACACTTAAAACAGTATGATGGAACATGTTCATACGTAAATACTTGCTCGTGTTTTTTGCCCCTTATACCTACGTTGACTGATTTGGGCAATTCTCTTATGAGATCAACTTCAACACAAAAACGTGCCACCGAGGGCCGTTTTAGATTGAGTGTGGGCGTGTCAACCTTCGAAGCTTGCCCTATGGCCGTGGCCATTGAGAAAATCACTTCAGGAATCATAAATTCCATGGGTAAATCAAAAAGAGATAACCAGATAGGAACTATCGGAGGATCCTCTTCAAATTTAAAACCTGGCTTCCATTTGAGAATTCTTAATGGAAATCCCGCAATCTTCCAGAAAGTTTTAATCCAGCACTGTTGATAATCCTCCTCTAGCTCAAAACGAATGTAAATATGACGAGGGTTCATCAATCCAATGGAGTAGGTTCCATGAAAACCTAGTTTTCCAAATTCCTTGTGTACCTCCTCCATCTTGGGATGCCTATAAGAGGACTTCCCTACGAGGCTCAATTTGTGTGAGGGAAATCATTTGTTGAAATTCATCGAATTCATATTCAAGAACAGGAACTCCATTGACAAACTTAACTTTCTTAATAAGATTAGATTTCGGCTCAAAAGATGCATTTGGTTTTTGGAAAAAACTAGCAAAGGATCGGGGAAGTTCAGTGGGGACCCCCTAGGAGGTCCACCGGCCATTATGGCCGTGAAATCAAAGGGTTACTCAAGGGTTTAGGTGTTGAAGAAGACGAAGCTAGGGTTTAGTCTCGTTTCTTGGAATTTTCTACACTAAGAAAGAAGCTTTTCTCATAAGATTAATAATTATATTGATTCCTAATTATGTTTAGAAAAGTGGTTTCTAAAATTAGCAATTAATCATTTTCAATTAGATTGAAATTAAATAATTAGACTCTTTAAAATTAAGAAAATTGTTTTCTTAAGTAAGAAAATTGTTTCTCAATTAAATATATTTACTTCAATTTGATTGATATAAATTAAATTCTTAATTTTATTTGTTTAGAGAATTATTATTTCATTTATTTAGAAATTGTTTATTTATTTATAAATAATAAGTTTCTTGATTTATTAGAAAGAATATTATCTTGATTAAAATTTGAAAAATGTTTTCATTAATTTATCAAGAAAAGGAGTTTTCTTTAATATTTTTGAAAATAGTTTTCCAATTTATTAAAGAAAGATTTTCTAATTAATTGAGAAATAAATCTCTAAATAAATAATATGTCATGACTTTCTTAATTACATTTAAAATTGTTTTATTTAATTTTGAAAGTAGTTTCTTTTAATACTAGAAAATATTTTTCTAATTAAGGAAAAATAATTTCTAATGAGATTAGAAATAGTCTTCTAATTAGATTAGAATATGTTATTTGTATAATTTTAAAAAAGAGTTTTTCTAAATTATAATAAATAAGAAATAAAATTTATTGAAAATTTTTTTCAAGTAAATTTTATTAAAGGAGTTAAGATAAATTGGAAATAGTTTTCAATTGGATTTGAAAATTGTTTTCAAATCAAATTAAATTTATATTTGGAATAAGAATTTAATTTATTTAGGAATCAATGGTTTTAATCTATTTTAATTTTTTCAAGGAGTTGGAAATGTTATTTTAGATTATGAAGATCAATAACTAGAATCAAATGAAGTTTGATATTTTATGCATATAATTTGATTATGAATGCAAAAGTGGCATACTTTATTTATATGGTTGATATATATATTGGATGCATGATAAATTGTATGTTTTATATGTGTGATATTTTACATGTAATTTGTGATTGATGAGACAATGAAATTAAAATCCCTCATTAATGAAATTAAAATCCCTCATTAAAATATTAAGTACAAGTTGGGAACGTGATTGTTGCTTTCCATTGTTATAAGAATAAACCAGAGTTTTGCTTATAGTTGGCTTATTGAGCAAACTCAAGGCCGCTTTAACCCGAACATGTTTAGTCTTATGATAGTGGGTTCTACTTAACCAAATTTGTATGATTTGGATGAGCAAACTCATGATCACATGAATTTAGAGACAAGGTTAGGAAATATATATAAGATATATTTTGTCACCTAACGGATCTAGGAGTTATATTAGATGTGATTGATAAAGTTGTTATCTACCTAATTTAAGTCTAATTGGCTTGTTGAGCAAACTTAAGGTCAACTATACTTGAATGGGATCTTAGCCTACTAGAAAGATTAGAGTAATCTTTCCAAATAGTCGTGAGGGCTATTCTTTCGGATAAAATAGTGGGAGTGACCAAATTCATGATTAAAGACCTAAACTTATTTGGTAGTCACGACATATAATTAATTACTTACTTTCTTACATTTATATTTTGTTCTGGGCGGAATTTACCTTGTTTAGTATAATTGATACTAAGTTAGTG
Source organism: Erythroxylum echinodendron (assembly GCA_027575705.1). Taxonomy (NCBI): domain Eukaryota; kingdom Viridiplantae; phylum Streptophyta; class Magnoliopsida; order Malpighiales; family Erythroxylaceae; genus Erythroxylum; species Erythroxylum echinodendron. The sequence goes on along the minus strand of JANZXR010044785.1, from coordinate 2,864 downwards.
AACCTAAGTTCTTGGACATAGGATATGTTTAAGAAGTGTTCTCAAAAATTAGAAAAGAAAATTGTATGTCCATTATATTATTATGCTATAATCCCTATTGAGGATTCGGTGACAAAGTTTTAGAGATATGTCAAAAACATATAGATGACAAAATATATTTACATTTTGAATTGACTAATGTCTCATAAACTTTGAAGACAACATGTAAGATGTATGTTAACACCATGATAGCAAAATGCAAAGGGTTTCATAGAGTAGAGCTAAAAGATATAGTACCTTGATGAAATTGTTCCACTTAATTTAGCCTACTAAAAACATTATTGTAGACTACAATTAAAGACTTAGTAATAATATGATAATAGTTGTCGTTAGAAGAAAATTATTGCATGACTTTTCTTGCCTATATGTGATATGATAAAGATCATATGTATTTGTAATTCACGCTTATAAGTATTTGATTCCGAATTTAGATTCAACATTATTGTAATGTTCAATGCATGATTAGAAATAGATTGTTAATTGAAAATAGTTGATCCAATTTTATACAAAGAGTTTGTATGTGTTAGATCAAAGGAGACTTATGCTTAACATAAGAGGCAAGAATTAAAAGTTGGATAACCGAGATTGTCCTTTAAGCCATATTGGTTAAATCAACATGACGAAAATCACAAAGTTACATACTAGGATATATGTATCCTTTTAATTATGAATCGTATTGAACTTGTGAAACTTATACAGTTGAAGAATGACCAAATCTACCTTTGGTGAGAGGATAATTATGGTACTGAATTGTTAAATTTTATACATATGATGTATTGGATGGAACAACAATTCATAAAAAGATAATATTATATTTCGTTATATTATTAATGACTTTATGTGATATAGTCATATGTATTAAATGAAATGTTGATTTAAAAATTTTGAAAAGTTCAAATTGTTTTAATCTAAGTAAAAATTAAGTATTGAGAATGTTGAAGCACTTTGATGAAATCGGTGCTGAGTTTTAAATTTTTGCTTATCTATAGGACATAAGATTCTCTAGTGAATACCCTCACAACTAAATTCATAAGAGTATGGATTTCTATAAGGAGGAAAATACAATATGAGATATTGTATACTGTAGGATGCAATATTATTTCTTCTATAGCGATGCCTAGTACAATAACTTACCTTCAATAGTTCCATTTGAAGCAATTAGCAAGATTTCATATTATATATGAAATGCTAGGTCTTTGAAAGAGTCAAAGTGAATGATTCAAGAATGTGATGCTTGGTTGAAGCATACATTATCCATCAAGTTTAGAACTAAATTGGATAATAAAAGGTTATGAGATATCCAAAAGTTGGATAGATTCTTACAAACATGCTGTGCAAATGGTTTGTTTCAATGTATACTTATAGGAGAATGGTTCTCAAGATAAGTAGTAAGAGTATGATGAAATTTGAAAGGTTCAAATCTCATGATAATACATCTAATTGTAACTAACGCCTTTAATGATACATTTGATGTATAGTTAAAAGCTTACGAGATATCAAAAAATTCACTTTCATGATAAATTCAAAGAGTTTGTTTTGGAGATGATTGTGAATTTATCATGTCTATAAGAAGGTGAGAGTATAGTTGTCCTCATCAGTGGGAGTATGTGGATACATATTTCTCATAGAGAACAATAGTTCTAACTTTTAATTGTTGAACACATAATTGTCCAAGAACAACTCTTGTTGGATATGAAAAAGTAACAACTTAATTCTGGGAATTATATCTATAAAGATAGATTAGATGTTGTTAACTTATTATAAGTCCAAGTAGATTAGATGTTGTTAACTTATTCTAAGTCCAAGTACATTGATAATGTACTAAAGATATTTAGTATTTAAGATATCAAATATTTATGAAGTATTAAAGATATCCATTACTATATGTGTGAGTTGATATTTGAGTTCAAAATTATAATGATATAACTTTAAAAGTATATCCTAATTAAGGTTTAGTTATTTAGAACAATATTATTTAGGATTGTAAAGGTTTCAATATTGTAATGGTTGTAATTGAGTCATAATACATTTTTCATTTAATGGAAATGATTTATTGGATCAACAAGTTCTTTAGTGAACTTGATATAGTTTCTTTGCATTGTTTAAGGCAGTAATATACTGTAGAACAATAGAGCCATTAGGCATGCATAAAGAGCTAATGTCTCATCAAATATCCAAGAATTTGTTTAGGCAAATTTTATTAATTATGATGATAATTAAGATGGGAGTTGTAAGACTTAAGCAAGTGCTCTCACTATAGAGAATCATGTAGATTTCTCTCATTAAGCAAGTAATAGAAGAATCATCATATGTTGATATGGTATAAGATACTTAAACGATTGGCTTACTGCAAGTAGGAGATTGTTGGTTTATGCCCTACAGCCAATTGCTTTGGTTATATTTTAGTGACAAATTATTTAAAGGCATTATTTATCTGGTACATATTTAGATGTATATGATAAAATCCATAGAATAATTATACATTGCAAATGAAATTATAATGAGATTATAATTGTGAGATTCATATTGTATTTATGTATTATTCTTAAATGTTTATAGTTATTGTTCCCTTAAGATTGGACATTAATAGAACATAAAAGACTAGCACATGTTTTGTTTTTCCTTATGAAAGAAGTAGTCAATCTCATCGGCTAAAGTATAGAGATACTTAAACAAACATGTGGGTGCTTGCTAGAGAACAAGTTCACTGAATAGACCCAATATGAGAAATCCATTTGGAACATTACTTGTATGTCTATGGAATTCTCGCTGTGATGATTGTATAAGTGATCCTTTGACTTGAGGTCATCAAAGTTATCTTGTAT
>JANZXR010044775.1:0-13378 GCA_027575705.1 Erythroxylum echinodendron | reverse complement strand
ACTTCTCTGACTGTGTAGATCAGATTGGCGAGAGAGGTCATGGCACACAGGTCGGTCAGCTGGGTTTCTGGATTTTGAGATGACTTAGATAGTTGATGTATTTCTTCCTCTTTCATAGTATATGTATTAGGGTTTTTATATATACAGACTGTACAGTTTGAGGGTGTATAAACTGTTGATTTTGAATAATGAAAAGAGGAAGAATTTGGTTTTAAAAATCTTGTAATTTTACAATTATTGCTTTAATTATTCAATTTATATGATGCCATGTGGAGTATTGTAGTGATCGCACATAGCGCTCCCTTATCTTAGGATATGTATCGGAATGACCTACAGGCGTCCCGGTGCGTACCCTAGGGTAATAGGGTGTTACATTAGTACTAGATTAGAACTTTCAACTAAAGAAATATGTTCATCCATCTAAAAAAAATATATAAATACTTAAGGTTAGAAATAATCAGCATATAAACATTTGAGGTTATAAGCAATCAAATTGAACAATTGAGCATATCATAGCAATTAAGCATATCATTATTAAAAACAATCAAAACACATGTTTAATGATAATATAAATTATGTTAATATAAGAAGCAATGAAAAAATATCATATGCTTATGTATTTAGTAATCAAAACATACATGTATAAATTATGTTAACATAAGAAGAATATAATTATTTACAAATAATCAAAACAATAATGGTTGAAGATTAGTATCACATAAACAATAACAAGTGTAAGAACAATAACAATAATGAGTATAAGAATAGTGGAAAAAGGGATACCAAAATATTTTAGAGGAAGAGTTCCAAGTTTAAATCCATTAAATAGTTTTGAAAGTTGAATTAAATTAATAAATAATAAGCAAGTACAATCTAAATCAAAATATAAGCAAGCTAACTAGAATTATAACTTAAAGGTAGTAGAAGCAACCTAGTAAAAGAATAATTGCAACTGTTAGATTACTGCAACCTTAAACCCAAAAAAATATATTAAGCTACCTTAGAAAAAACTCTTTAGAATAACTATTTAGCACAAACATACAACTAATTCAGAACAGGCACAAACATGCTAGTCTTTGTGAAGGGGCATGCAAGATACCTCAACATTAAGATTGTTAGAAAAAAACCTGAAATAAACTAACATCAATAGATCATTAAGATCTTGAACTTATGTAATTGTGAAGAACTAGCATAAATATATAGCATATTTGTCTTTACAAAACAAATCAACACAATGCTTCATATAATACAACACAATGCTTCATATAGATACATCGAATAAATGAGAATATATAAAATGCACAGTGATAAGTGATTGCAGGTATTGATGATAAAGATTATTATTTGACTTAATTATATTAATTGATATTTAAATTAAAATTAAAATACCTTTTAACTTTTTATCAAACACAGAAAAACAATCAATAACATTCATTATACATGCATTAAAAGGGTTGGACATTTCATCAAACACTATACATGCATTATCCCATATTCCCATTATTAAATATAAAAAGGTCACAAATTACCCAAATCAGTATCACCCACAAAATCATAATAATTTCCAAAAAAAGTCAACTATTAATAACAAACCAAATTTGAGAAGAGAGATTACCTTAATACGTTGGTTAGTTAGTGGTGTTGGTGACTTGAAACTTACAACGACTGATGACTGATGACAACGAGGGTGTAGAGCAACAATCAAACTCCAACAATAGAAAGACAAACATATAACAAAATAGATGACACACGAAGAAGAAGAATGGAAGAAGAAGTGATTAAGTGATGACTAACAAAGAACAGATAAGAAGAACGACAACATGAAGGGGGTAACTGATTTGTGTTTAGTGAGACAACGACATCATTTTGTTTCTTTTTTTTTAAGTTAACGTAAAGAAAAAGACGTTTTTTCACTTCTAAGGCAAAACAACACGTTTTGACTAAGTAAAACAAAACGATGTCATTTTGTCTATCCAACCCATGAGCCACAGGTTGAGCCAGTGGCTCGAGCCCAAGCCTGACCCTAGATTAATGGCTCATGGCCTGTAGCCTATGCCTCAGTTCGAGATTCCACAAGCCAACCTCCTTCAGCATGTGGCCCAGTTTAACCAGGCTGGGTATTTTTTGCCATTTCTATACAAATTTTATACATGCTCTATAACATTTCCTATATAAATTCATAATTTGGCTATATGGTATTTCTTCTTTTCTTACCATATAGTCATACTCTTTATAACGTCCACAAGACCTCTAATAGCACTAGATTGACTAACCTCTATTGTGGAGAAAATTTAAGTTTCTTACATTTAAATTTACTACCCTTGCTTCCAATTGGTTACTATTAAAGCTATTTAACTAGAAGGGACATAAGAAGCTAGAGTGTAAAAAATATATAACTTGGAAAGAAAGGAAAGAGCTATCAGATAACTCTTTGTCTTGTATGATGCATGAGTTTAATGTTGATATAGTCACATTAAGTTTCTTGGTGGCTAGATAATGGAACCTCTAATCATACTACTTCACAATGCATGGATCCATACAAAAAAGAAATTTGAATTGAGAGGAGGAAAAACTAATGGTCGGAAATAACAAAGAAGTTGATATAGGCTCTATAGGGGATGTTTGTTTAAACCTTCATAAAGGGTTTAAACTTGTATTATATGATACCTTTTATATACCATCCTTTAAAAGGAATTTGACTTCTGTATCTATTTTAGATAAAGAAGGTTATAGTTTTATAATTGAAAACTCAGTTGTAAAGTTATCTTTGAATGTAAAACCTATTCGTACTACCTTATTATCATATGGTTTATATAAAATGTGTCTTACCTGTAAAGAGATATATGATTTCTTTTATATTGCTAAACAAGTTACTAGAAAGAGACCCTTAATAAAGAAAAAAATCATACATATTGTGGCTATACATAGATCACAAATGTTAGTATGTATAATTTCTAGTAAGCTAAAAGCACGAGTTGACCTTTATGTATTGATGATTATTCCTGTTATGGCCGTGTTATTACTTAAAGCAAAGTCTAAAGTTCTTGATAAATTCAAGATCTTCAAGACTAAATTTGATAACCAACTAGAAAGGTTATTCAAAACTATCAGATTTGATTATGGAGGAGAGTATTATGGTAGACATTAGGTTTCTGGATAAGAAAAAGGATTATTTACCAAATACTTGGAATCTTATGGAATAGTGGCTCAATTCACTATACTAAGTAGTCCTAAGCAAAATGGTGTGGCTAAAAGACGAAATCGCACCTTAAAGATCATAATAAGGTTAATGTAAAGTAGGATTAACCTCCCTGATTACCTTTAGGTGAAACCATAAAGATTGCCTTATACATACTTAAAGTCAAAAGCAAATTAGTGTCAAAAGCTCCTTTTAAACTATAGAATAGGTAAAAACTTAGTCTCACTTATATTTGTGTATAGGGCTACCCTGCTGAGCTGCACATATATAATCATTACGAAGATAAGATTTATTCTCATTCCACTTGTTATTACTTTTAGGATATCTCGACCACTTTAAGGAATACATAATTTACTATAGAGATGAAGGATCCATAATAGTGGGCTCACAAACAACTAAGGTTCTATAACATAGAATCTATGATAAGGATTGTATATCTCATCTTAATGAGGGTGGTCCTTCCCATCTTTTAAATGATAAAAAGGTGTACGCTATAACTATATCTTATTTGTCACTCATATAGTCAAAACTAGTGGATCTAAGTCTCAGTATCATACCAATATAGGGTCATGAACTCATATATATACATGATGAAGTTTCTCAGGTATATGAATATAATGAACCAATTAAATTACAAAATTTACTCGAGTGAAGGGACCTACAATATCACTTGACTATATAGTCAGTTTGGGTGAGCAAGATTATGATATTAGACATTTGGTCGATCCAGTTACTTCTACATAAGCTACTTCTGGACCTTATGTGAATTTATATTAGGATGCTATAAAGGATGAGATGCAGTCTATAAAGCATAATCAGGTGTGAGAGCTTGTGAATTTACCTCATAATTGTAGGCCTATCATCATTAAATGGATTTACAAGACCAAGAAGGAACCCCAAGGTAAAGTTGAGCAGTTTAAAACCAAGTTAGTTACCAAAGGGTTAACTCAGAGAGAAGGCATTAACTTTAATGTCACCTTTTCTCTTATATACTCTAAGGATTCATTTAGAGTGATCATGAAAATTATAGCTTATTATGATATAGAGCTACATTAGATGGATGTTAAAACTACTTTCTCAGATAGAGACTTTTATTAAGAGGTCTATATAGAACAACCTAAAGGATTTCAGGATCAGAAAAAGGTTAGTATGGTTTACAAATTAAGGAAATAAGTATGGTTTACAAATTAAGGAAATATATATGGCCTAAATCAAGCTTATATAAAATGGTACCTGAAGATTAATGATTTTTTACCTCATTTAGATTTGTGAAAAATAAATTTGAAAGATGCTTATATTATAAGGTCAGGAAAAGCAAGGTTATCTTTCTACTTTTATATATGAATTCTATCTTATATCAAATGTCTTGGCCATGCTACATGAAGTTAAGTAGCTTTTTAGTCAAGTATTTTAACGTAAAGGACCTTGGTGAAGCATTCTTTTGTCTTAGGTATTGAGATTCATCAGGACAAATCTCAAAACTTGTTAGATCTCTCACAAAGTGCACATATTGAGTGAATGCTGCAAAGTTATTATATAGCTGACTGTAAACTTATTGTAGCACCTATCGCTTATGGTGAGAGATTATCTATGGCATAATTTCCAAATAATAATATAGAGAGAGAGACTATAAAGAATACTCCTTATTATTCCTTATTCTAGTTTAATTCTGATGTATATGTGTACTAGTTTAAACACTGCATTTGTTATCGGACTAATGGGTATGTATATGGATAACCCAAGAATAGACCACTAAAATGCAGTTAAACAAGTTTTGAGACATCTTAAATAAACTAAAGATTAGATGCTGAAATTAAAAAAATTCAACAATTTAGAATTTATTGGCTTTAAGGATTTGAATTTTTCCATGTTTCTGGATGACATGAGGTTTATATTAGATGTATTTCTATGTTAGCCAATGGTGTTGTTTCATGAAAGAGTGTCGATTAGACACTAGAAACTTCATCTGCTTTGTATTTAGAGTTTGTAGCATACTATTGGGCTGCTTTATAAGATGTTTGGTTCAGGAACTTGATTTCTAGATTAATGGTGGTTGACGTAGTTGCTAAACTATTTGCTAATATTGTTATAATCTTTCTACTATATTGTTCAATAACAACAATAAGAATATAACAAGGTCTAAGCATTTATATGTCAATTATTTGATAATAAAGGAATTAGTGCAGAAGGTTTCCATTAAGGTAGAGCATATCAAGTTTAAGGATATGTTGGTTGATCTACTAGCTAAAGGACTTTGAGAGACATGTATATAGTATGGGTTTATTGAGATTTTTAGACACTGTTAGTTAAAGATCATTATATTTGCTCTTAATATAGTTATACAGATTTCTTGTATTATGATAATACATGTTTATATATATTGATGAAATCATTTTGTTCTCAATTATAAAATTTCTTGTACATTGTCATAATATAAGTGAAAATATTAAGATTTGTGTCAATCTTAACCATTTTAATGGTCATTGGGCATATATATAGATTGACCTTAATTCTATATCTTTAAGTCACATACAAATACTTATACAAATACTTTGATAAATCAATGCATTTATAAGACATAGGGGATATAATTGTTTCATCCTATAAAGGTTTTCTCTAATGTAGTTTAGCATTCAGGAAGAGAAAATAAAATTTTCTATTGTAGTTTAATATAAAGTTCAGAGAAATTAAGACCAACAAATAGAACAACGATATATTTCAGATCACACAAGTTATCATTGTAGTTTGTTACACTCTATTTTCTCATTCATTTTAGTGAGGTATTAAATATGCATGATTGTATTAGATCTGTGTCACATATGACATATGCATTTGATATTTTCTTGTATTAAAAGCCTTAGTGGACCAAATGATGGACTTTTATTATCTTTGGATCAAATATTTTAAATTGGTCTACCATTACATTAATTTTCTTGGCCACTTTGACTATTTTTATTTTCAATACAAATGTTGTAATTAATATTTATGTAAGGAGGAGAATGTTAAATTTTATAAAATTCCTATTGAATAATTATTAATTATGGGTTTATAAAATTAAAGTTAAGAAAACCAAATTTGATCCAGATTAAAGGTAAAATAGAAGCCCAATAAAGAATCTGGTTAAATGGGCTACAATCTAATGAAGAAAATAGACTTCAATCAGTGTGAGGCTAGTTATTTATTAGTCCTGTGATAGGGAGACTTAGTAAGGTTACTACAAATAGCTGCTAAAGTCGCCTGCTTACTACTTAACTAAGTTTATAAACATACAACTTGTCTAACCCATTAATAAGCCTGGACATTAAGAAAGGTGTAAAATGATGTTACTAGCATAAAGTTAAATAACTTCTATAAAGGTTGATCGAAAGTTTCAGTAGCTTGTTCATACATCAATGAGCTTGTTTAAGCAGTTCAATAACTTGTTCATCAAGTAATGGATAGAAAAACATTTAAGTTTGTGCATATTCTCCATTTATACAAGTTCCTAGTTGATTCTAAGCCTAAAGTTAAATTTCTTATTATATTTAACAAAACATAAATGGTACTAGTCTTGGAAGTTTATGCAGTAACAGTTATCACTCTCAAAAAAAATCCTTTAGGTGGCTTTACATATGGTGGAAGAAATTGAGCCTTTATCAATGGAATGATTAAGGAGTGACCATAAGGTTCTTGTTTAGTCTATCAGTCCTTTTTTTTTCATGTTCCAATGTAAAAAGAATAAATTGTTATGTTCAACAACTTTGAATTATCAAAAAAATGTAGGGAATATATTAAACTACAAAATCCAAAGTCGATTCTCTACATATTTTTTAGTTGACAAAATCAGCATCATTACGTATCAAATGATAAAACCAACTTCTGACTTGGAAGAGAGCAGAAAGTTATTCACTTGGGTGATAAGACCACCGATAAGTTTCAATAAAGGAGTCAAATTTAGAGCTGAATGCAGACCAAATGGATTTGAACATTATATGAGCAATACAATCTAAGGGCACCCTAGTTGGAGATCTTGTGTCATATATTCAACAAGCCTTTCCAAGCCATTATGGATGGAATTCGGTGTTAGAGAGCTTGATCAATGGTAGTTGGGTTATTAGGCTTTTAATTCCAAAATGTAGATAGAGAAAATAGGTGTTGTGTTGATATAACAAAAGGAATTCAGGGAAACATTTTTATAAATAAAGTCAAATAGTAAATAGAGTTTGTTGAGAATAAGATTTTTCTAGAATACCTCTAAATTATAGAATGATTTAAAGGATATTTTGTATTTTTAGTTAAATAAGGAATGATTATCCTTATTTTCCATAAATGGTTTGTAAAATTAGATAACGTAGTAGGTCTAAATTTCTATGATTTATGTAAAGATTTCTCTTGTAATATATATACATTCCTAATAGAAATGAACTTTCAAATGATGAAAAGAGAAATCTTTTTATAAAAATTAACATGATACCATATTTATATATCTTAAGGGACCTATAAGTTGAGGGTGAAGTTCTCCTCAGTGTTTGTAAAGTGAGAGATCAAACAATATAAAAAAAGAGAGAGATGGATTCAAATAGTTCTATAGGGATGGGGCCTTCGATTTTTAATAAAGAAAAATATCACATTTGGGCTATTAAGATTAAGAAATTTTTGAAAGCTTAAATTTTATGGGATTTTATTGAAACTGATGTATATCCTCCAGCTTTTAGAGCTTATTCTGCATTAGCTCAGATAAAGAAATATGTGGAAGATTTGGTTAAAAAACCCAAGGGCTCTGTATAACACCCCACTTCCATCTGACACGTACACGTACAACCTGTAAATATTCGTGCACATTCCCGACAGAATTGGCATGCTAACCTATTCACTTTCAATGTATCTCATGGCATCATAATTAAAACTAGAAATAACACAATGTCAAAATTCCAAATTTTCCTTATTTCATTTGACAACCTTAATTTACAATGTAGCATTATATCCATCATCTATGTTTATACAATGTCAACCTATCAGAGACCACAACTTTGTATACAAAATAAGCTATATATATAAGGATTTAACAAAATTAAAACTAATCCATCAGTCCCAGCTAACCGATCTTTAAGCCATAACTTCTATCCAAAAGTTGTATAAGATTTCTTCTAAGTAGTCTTAGAAGCCAAATAGTCGCTCTCTCGAACCTAAAAATGTCAACATTGCAATTTGGTTAAGTTTTGCGAACTCAGTTGAGTAATCATCCTTAATGGTTCCCTCTTATCAGGCAATACACAATTTATGTTATCATATAATTCTCATCATCTTAATTACCATCATGTAATATCACAAAGCACTTCGTTTACAATTGTCATATTTCAAATCAATATAATTTTATCATTTCATTGTGATCACGTAGAACATATTCATCGATAAGCATTCACAACTTTCATACTATAAAAGTCCTCAAAACATTGCTCAATTTATTCATTTCATATATGTATGCAATATTTATGAGACTCAATTTCATTTATTACGTTGTTGTGACCGAGTGCCTTTTTCACTATCCCATATCTGTTATGGATACTAAGCTCTATCATACTATCCTGTATCTGTTATGAATATTGGGCTCTATCATACAAATTGAGCTATAAGCTCTTACCACAGATGTCTGTTCTTTAAGTTCTTTTCATTAGTGACTTCGGTCACAATTGCTTTTATATTTCATGCATTCATGGAATAAATGCATTTCACATTTTCAATCATCATATTCAGTACACAGCATTCGCATTCACATTTCTAATTTACAATGATCTTCGAACTTGGTCCAACATTCAACATATAAGTTGAGAACACATTTGTTTAATCATATTCATATTCAAGGATCACTTCTAATGTGTTATTTATGCATCAAAAACATCAGACATTTTATGTCCGAAATTTAGTATACAACATCACATATCAATTCACATTCACATTCAAGGAACACCTCTAATGTGTTATTCATGCATCAAACACCTCAGACATTTTATGTATGAAATTTAGCACACAACATCACATATCAATTCAATTCAAAATTAAACAAACAATCAAGGTGAGACCATCTGAGGTTACTAAAAAAATGCTCCCTTTAGCTTATTGCCTTGAAGTTCCATCAATGTCCGGAAGTGGTCACTCAACGTGCTCTTCTATATGCAATCATATACATTTTCATATTACTACATTGCACATTCAGATGAATAAGCACATTTATATATGTATCATGTATTATTCATGTTCACTGATAAATTCTCAGGTATGTTTCTTTAATACACTTGATCACTTTCAATTGATCACCTATACATATACCACTCTTTTTCCTAGGATTATAAACTCCCACAATTTCCTTGTTCTCATTCAATCATTCCCAATTCATCACTTACATACTTTGAATCACATTATATTCATGAGAACATCTTTATATCATTACCAACTCATATTTACACTTATCCTTGAACATTTTCATAATTAAAAATCTTCTTATAAAACACACATAATTGTTACTTTATATCTGAAATTTTGGCAAACTAAATCTATACATTCACCAAAATTTTTCAACAACATATACTCATACATTCACCCAATTCTCATTCATAAATACCCTATGTTCTTTAATGCTTATTCATCCATACCTTATACACATTTCTCATGTTCTTAATATCATGTTTGCATTAAAATAAATCATTTATTCCTTAGACATATCAAAATTTCCAGATTTGAACTCATTCTCATCAAAACAGTCCATTGTTTTAGAGTATGACTTCAATTAACTATGTAAACTTATCAAGATATCTTTTGGACAAACTGTTTTACAGAATCATAATAAGACATCAACAGTCATTTTTCATGTTTTATACTTTGACCAATTCGAGCTCTAAAGTCCCCAAAAATAAGGAAATAATATAAGGTTTCCGTACAGGGTTTTGTCACAGGCAGTATTAGAAAAACAAGCATAACTCAAGCTCTAATCATTATTTTATCAAGCCACTTTCACAGAGGTCAAGATAAGACATATATCAACAACTTTCATTCTTTTAATTTCCTCAAATTTATTCCTTAAAGACATGTAAAATAAGTCGAAAGAGGAAGATGAACTTGAAACCAAAATTTCGACCTACAGCTTTAATTTTCCAAATTTTTTCTCGAGGTATATTTTCTGGTCAGTGTTGTATGACCATTATAACCTAGACAATGACGTATTTAGGCAACATCTTATTCTAATAAAATGTTACACAATGTCTTAGGTTTCTAATGACATCAAATTCATTCATTTTGGTCCATTACTATGCAATTTATATCCAAATTATTATATAATGTTCTCATAACACAGCAGTACACAGTTTTCAACTTCAAGTCACAGTTCAAGACTCTTAAGAATAGAATTCTATTCCTTCATAAAAAATGTAGCCATATATTTCTAGTTTAATCTAGATCAAAATTCAACCAATTTGGATATGCATAGATCAAGTTATAGCCAAATATATAGATGTATGTTTCGTAATACACTGCATATAACATACTCTAGCATACTTCATTGTCAAAACTTTGTCATCTCTCTATCATTTCTCTATCCTTTCAAGTTGATGATTCAATTAAACCTAAATTCTTAGTTCAAGATTATGTAGTCACAATCCACAAATTCATGAATAATCACAACCCAAAACAGAACCTAATTCACACTTTTCTATATTACATTTTCTGCATTTCACTACTCTTCATATAAGTCTAATTACCAAAATCCTTCATCACATTTTCTACACATTTTTGTTTTGCTTGTATCAGTGAAACTCTTCTCCCTATAAAACCACTCACGCAAGCATTCATTTATCTTCTTACACCACTCATGCATGCATCCATTTACAAACATTAAAACATCATCAAAATGTCATTTACACTACCCTTACAACCTAAAGCATCATTTACTTGATTCAAAAAAATTCCAGCAATTGAGAGAGCAAATATGTGATTTTGGTGGATGGAGAAAAGACAAAAATAGGGAGAAACATAAAAAAATATGGGGTAGAATGTTTTCTTTGCAAGGTGTAACATGGGCAAGCCAATAACACAAAAAAAAATGCAAAATTTAAGTGTGTAAGTGATGGATGAACAAGAAGGAAGAAGGTGTTTTCGGTGGAGACAAAACAAAGGAGCTGCAAAAACTTTCTTACCCAAAAACATGACTAGGTGGCTCCATCTCTCATGGACACATGTCCTTTAACATGTCTTACACTTGTCATGCATTTAATTAGCCCATATGTCACTTACTAATAGCTCTACTTGTCACATAGTAATTTATCAAATTGTCAATCCATAATTAGTCCATTTGTCAATTAATTACTAATCCAATTGTCACACTTCCATTTGTCTCTTATTTCTATATTTTTCTTAGTCCAAAATGCTCCAAATTTTAAGAAATTTCTAAAATATCTTAAATGTCACTAAAAATACAAAAATAATTTTAATACACACCAATTCAATTTTTCAAAACAAATAATCCACAATTCACATTTTATTCGCATTAAAAATCATTGATACCAGAAAAATGTCAATGAGTGCATGTACAATTATTTTAATGAGCGTCAACATTATTCACGTGTATGTGTATTCCATATGATGCATGAAATGCACTTCTAAATTCTTAGTAAACTCTCATATATAGTATCCTAGGGTTCTAACCCTAATCATGGGATAATGGGATGTTACACTCCTATCCCTGTCTGAGGTTTTCTTTACTTGGATAATGGTGTGTGAAACCCCATAAGAGGCTGGGACAAATTAAAGGTTGAGTTTGAAGGAAATAAGAACGTGAAGATTGTAAAACTACTAACACTCAAAAGAGAGTTTGAGATGTTAAAACTGAAAGATTGAGATATAGTAATGGAGTACTTTTATAAACTCCTTGATATTATAAATAAGATAAGGTCATTGGGGAAATATTTGGAGATAAAAATATTATTGAAAAGATGTTGATAAGCTTATAAGTTAGGTTTGAAGCAAATGTTTTTGCAATTAAAGTCATTTTCAGTTACAAAACTTATCAATAAACTTCAAACACAAGAATAAAGATAAAAACATGAGAGATGAATGGGTGAAAGAAGGAGAATTTCAAGCATGATAAAAGGGGAAACAACTTGCAAAAGAATAGAAGAAGTCAAGCTATGACAAATGTAGAGAAAGAAGCAATATGTTAAACATCAAACAACCAGGACAGAAAGTAAAGGAATGTTTCCTACTTAAAGCATAAGTCAATGAAATAATCATATGGAGAAAGACTATTATTATAAAGGAAATTTTCCTATTCAACATAGATTATGCAAGAAAATGACTATCTAATTACTAAGTGTGTTATTGTTGATAAAAGTTTCTTTTTAAACTAGAAAGAGTATTGTGATAGTGTAAATTATATGACAAAGGATTATTCTTTATTATGCCATTTTAATATTGTGGCTTTAAAGAGTATGTGCATTCTAAATGCATGACAAGGGATTAACCAAAAATCTTTATTGACTGATGAAACTTAAATTTCATTTCAATTTAATAAATTGCATAAGAAATACTTTCCTACAAGTTCTTCATAGAGGGCTAAATGAAAATTGGAGTTAATTCATACTAACTTATATGGAACAACGAGCCCAAAATCCTAGAGTAACAATAGACATTTTATGCATTCATTGATGATCTTACAAAGATGGCTTGGGTGTACTTCATAAGCAGAAAAGCATAATCTTTTTCTATGATCAAAAAGTGTAAAGCTATGAATGTAGTTAAAAGTGGCTACAAAATAAAGCCCTAAAGGTCTAATAATGTGAAGGGATATACCTTAAGGGAATTTGAGGAGTTCATTATTGGTATGGGAATAGGAAACCATTTGATAGTTAGTTACTCACAACAACATAATAGCATTTATAAAGGAAGGAATAGAATTATTGTTAAAATGGCTTGAAGCATTCTGGTCAATAAGAAGTTACCTTTAAATTTTTATGTAGAAGCTATTTATACAGTTATGTATCTTCTAAGTGGGCTTCCAACTAAGTTAGTAGAAGGAAAAACCCTGACTGAAGCATGGAGTGGGGTTAAAAATAAACCAAATAGAGTGGGGTTGAAAATTGACACGACCCGCCCTTTTTGGGCCGTGTTGGCACTAGGGAATGGGTAGGCTTAATGCCACCAAAACCCGTAGTT
>JANZXR010044764.1:0-13379 GCA_027575705.1 Erythroxylum echinodendron | reverse complement strand
TTGAGAGGTTTTGGTTCAAGGAGCTTAAGAAATATATGGGTTAAGTATTCTAGAATTTATTTTAGTGAAAGTGCTATCTGGGTTAGTCAAATCCGAATTTCTGTTAAATAGGAGTTGTGTTTTGTTTATGAAGGAAATTAAGGAGGGGTTCAAGAGAGGCAAAGAAATTAAGAAGAAAGGCATCCTTAAGTCCGATACCTAAGCAAGCAAGGATTTTTAGGTGGTTACAGTTTTATGATGAAGAAATAAGCCATAAATGTTTTGCGTTCAATGATTTCGATTACTACAGAAATGTGCATTTGTATGTTCTAGTTTAGTGTAGTACAAAGTGTCATGTATTACTACATATTTTACATACAAAAATGTTTTCTTCAAAAGTTGCATATTTTATAAAACCATGTTTCGGATATAAAAAGCAAGTTTTCAAGAATTGCCATTTTGAGCAGTAAGTTTTCAAGATCGTAAAATATATGTGTTATGTGGGTTTGTGCTAGTCCCTCAAGAACTCTCACGTGCACGTTGACCCAAGAATAAGCTTCTCCCGCCTGCCCGCTAGTGGCATGGAGCTCCTCCAAGGACTCCCTCAAGTTTACGGCTACATAGAACCATTATATGAAAATGTGTAGTGCGTCATGAATTCAGACTTACCTAAACTATTCTGATGTGCTCATGATTTGTTTGTCAAGATGAATGCATGCATGTTTTGAAACTAAATATGTTTAATCTGTGTAAGAAGTTTTTCTGCTTGTTCTAAGTTATAAACCTGCTACCCACGAGCTTTAAGCTCACTCCCCTCCAAATTCTGTCAAATTCAGGTGAAGCACAAGAGAGTGAGTAAGTCAGGATGCAAGGAAGCACCCAGTCTGCAAATATTCTTTTGTAATTCTTAGGATTAATCTTTGATAGCTAAGGCTTTAGTCACTTTTCAAGTTATATTAGTCTAAAGTGTACTGGTGTATTAAGACTTGTAAGGTTATTAAAGCCTTGTAAAGCAAGATACTCATTTGGAATGAATGAAGTATATAGATATATATATATTTCTGCGCATGATTATAATCATGGTGAAGTTTTTCACGTTGCGTGTGTTGAGCCAAATAAAATTTTGAGGAGTGAGAAACGAGACATGATCACGTTTAGTTGATTTTGACATGAGTTTAGAATAAATGAGAGCAGTTAAGGAGAATAATGTATTGCAATAAATAAGGTAGACGAAAGGAGAAATTCAGTAGAAGTAGCCTCTGTGATGACGTCACATCACAGAGGCAAGGAAAACTTAGAGGGAGAAGTATCCTCTATGATGACGTCAGAACACAGAGGCAAGGAGGAATGAAGAGTAGAGGTATCCTCTGTGCTGACGTCAGAACATAGAGGAAAGGATGGGTAGAGAGTAAAATTATCATCTGTGACGACGTCAGAACACAGAGGATACGTCATCACATAGACTGATAGAACATAGAGGAAAGGATTAGTAGAGAGTAAAATAATCGTCTGTGATGACGTCAGAACACAGAGGACACGTCATCACATAGACTATAAAACATAGAGGGAAGGATGAATAGAATGAAGAAGTATCGTCTGTGATGACGTCAGAATACAGAGGACACGTCATCCCATAGACGATAGAACATAGAGGAAAGGATGAGTAGAGAGTAAAATTATCGACTGTGATGACGTCAGAACACAGAGGACACGTCATCACATAGACGATAGAACATAGAGGATAGACCACAGATGAAAAAGGGTTAAACATAGAAGAAAAAAAATCAACCACAGACGATAGATCACAGAGGATAGTTCATAGGTCAAGGATTATAAAAAGGAGTTAAAAAGTAATATGAGTTGAAACGTATCGTCTGTGTTACTGTTCACAGCGTATCGTCGTTGTTACTGTTCACAGAGTATGGTCTATGTTACTGTTCACAGAGTATAGTCTGTGTTACTGTTCACAGACTATCTTCTGTGCTACTGTTCACAGTGTATCGTCTGTGTTACTATTCACAGAGTATCTTCTGTGTTACTGTTCACAGACTTGGTCTGTGCCATTGTTCACGCTATCGTTTGGGTTACTATTTATGGTTATCTTCTGTCCCATTGTTGACCCCTCAGAAGATATAATTGACCTTTATTGTCTTCATGGAAGTTGTAGACCTTGAAATCCTCTTTCCAACCATATAAAGAATACCTTGATCCGATCCCTCTAAAGAAAGTTATGGCAATTGTAGAACATCGTCTGTGTTTCCAAAACTCCTTTTGGGTCACTGTTCACCGCAAATCTTCTGTCCCATTTTCGACCCTTCAGAAGATAAAGTTGGTCTTCTAGGTCTTCATGAAAGTTGTAGATTTTGGAGTGCTCTTTAAATGTATCTAAAAGAAACCCTAGGTTGGATGCCTATAGGAAAAGTTATACTAATAGCCCTGAAGCAGGTATATGTTTAAGGTGTTGAGAAGACGACCCGATGATGATAAGTCTGATGATTTTAGCATGAAAGGGTTAGAATCCTGAAGCGATATATTTCTGTGCATGATTATGATCATGGTGAAGTTTTTCACGTTGCGTGTGTTGAGCCAAATAAATTTTTGAGGAGTGAGAAACGAGACATGATTACGTTTAGTTGATTTTTGACATGAGTTTGGAATAAATGAGAGCAGTTAAGGAGGATAATGTGTTGCAATGACTAAGGTAGACGTAAGGAGAAATTCAGTAGAAGTAGCCTCGGTGATGACGTCACATCACAGAGGCAAGGAAAACTTAGAAGGAGAAGTATCCTTTGTGATGACGTCAGAACACAAAGGCAAGGAGGAATGAAGAGTAGAGGTATTCTCTATGCTGACATTAGAACATAGAGGAAAGGATGAGTAGAGAGTAAAATTATCGTTTGTGATGACATCAGAACACAAAGGACACGTTATCATATAGACGATAGGACACCTCATCACATAAACGATAGAACATAGAGGGAATGATGAATAGAATGAAGAAGTATCGTCTATGGTGATGTCAGAATACAGAGGACACGTCATCACTTAGACGATAGAACATAGAGGAAAGAATGAGTAGAGAGTAAAATTATCGTTTGTGATGATGTCAGAACACAGAGGACACGTCATCACATAGGCGATAGAAATAAAATTATCGTCTGTGATGATGTCAGAACACAGAGGATACGTCATCACATAGACGATAGAACATAGAGGATAGACCACAAACGAAAAAGGGTCAAACATAGAAGAGAAAAAAATCAACCACAGACGATAGATCACAGATGATAGTTTACAGGTCAAGGATTATAAGAAGGAGTTAAGAAGTAATATGAGTTGAAGTGTATCGTCTATGTTACAGTTCACAGTGTATCGTCTGTTACTATTCACAGAGTATCGTCTATGTTACTGTTCACAGAATATCTTCTGTGTTACTATTCACAAACTATTGTCTGTGCTACTGTTTACAGTGTATCGTCTGTACTACTATTCATAGCATATTGTCTATGTTATTGTTCACAGAGTATCATCTGTGTTACTGTTCACAGACTTCGTCTGTGCTACTGTTCACGCTATCATCTAGGTTACTGTTCATGGTTATCTTCTGTCCCATTACTGCTCAGAAGATAGAATTGACCTTTGTGGTCTTCATGGAAGTTGTAGATCTTGAAATCCTCTTTCCAACCATATAAAGAATACTTTGATCTGATCCCTCTAGAGAAAGTTATGGCAATTGTAAAACATCGTCTGTGTTTCCAAAACTCCTTCTGGGTCACTGTTCACCGCATTTCTCCTGTCCCATTTTCCACCCTCCAGAAGATAAAGTTAGTCTTCGAGGTCTTCATTAAAGTTGTAGATTTTGGAGTGCTCTTTAAATCCATCCAAAGAAACCCTAGGTTGGATGCCTACAAGAAAGGTTCTACTAATATCTCCAAAGCAGGTATATGTATAAGGTGTTGAGAAGAAGACCAGATGATGATAAGTCTGATAATTTTAGCATGAAAGGGTTAGACTCCGGAAGCGATATATTTCTGCGCATGATTATGATCATGGTAAAGTTTTTCATGTTGCATGTGTTGAGCCAAATAAATTTTTGAGGAGGGAGAAACGAGACATGATCATATTTAGTTGATTTTGACATGAGTTTGGAATAAATGAGAGCAGTTAAGGAGGATAATGTGTTGCAATAAATAAGGTAGACGCAAGGAGAAACTCAGTCGAAGTAGTCTCTGTGATGACATCACATCACAGAGGCAAGGAAAACTTAGAGGGAGAAGTATCCTCTATGATGACGTTAGAACACAGAGGCAAGGAGGAATGAAGAGTAGAGGTATACTCTGTGCTGACTTCAGAACATAGAGGAAAGGATGAGTAAAGAGTAAAATTATCGTCTGTGATGATGTCAGAACACAGAGGACACGTCATCATATAGACAATAGAACATAGAGGAAAGGATGAGTAGAGAGTAAAATAATCGTCTATAATGACATCAGAACACAGAGGACAAGTTATCACATAGATGATAGAACATAGAGGGAAGGATGAATAGAACGAAGAAGTATCGTCTTTGATAATGTCAGAACACTGAGGACACGTCATCCCATAGACGATAGAACATAGAGGAAAGGATAAGTAGAGAGTAAAATTATCGACTGTGATGACGTCAGAACACAGATGACACATCATCACATAGACGATAGAACATAGAGGATAGACCACAGACGAAAAAGGTTCAAACATAGAAGAGAAAAAATTTAACCAAAGATAATAGATCAGAGAGGATAGTTCATAGGTCAAGGATTATAAGAAGGAGTTAAGAAGTAATATGAGTTGAAGCGTATCGTCTGTGTTACTGTTCACAGCGTATCGTCTATGTTATTATTCACAAAGTATCGTCTGTATTACTGTTAGCAGAGTATTGTCTATATTACTGTTCATAGCGTATCGTCTGTGCTACTATTCACAGCGTATCGTCTGTTCACAGACTTCGTCTGTGCCACTGTTCACGCTATCGTTTGGGTTACTGTTCATAGTTATCTTCTGTCTCATTGTTGACCCCTCAGAAGATAGAATTGGCTTTTATAATCTTCATGGAAGTTGTAGACCTTGAAATCCTCTTTCTAACCATATAAAGAATAAGTTGATCCGATCTCTCTAGAGATAGTTATGGAAATTGTAAAACAACATCTGTGTTTCCAAAACTCCTTTTGGGTCACTGTTCACCGCATATCTTCTGTCCCATTTTTGACCCTTTAGAAGATAAAGTTGGTCTTCGTGGTCTTCATGAAATTTTTAGATTTTGGAGTGCTCTTTAAATCTATCCAAAGAAACCCTAGGTTGGACGCCTATAGGAAAATTTCTACTAATAGCCCCGAAGCAGGTATATGTGTAAAGTGTTGAGAAGACGACCCGATGATGATAAGTGTGATGATTTTAGCATGAAAGGGTTAGATTCTGGAACCAGGGTCTAACGGATGTTGGTATCAGAGCAAGTAGTAGCTAGACTCTGATAACGGGGTCCAACAGTTGTGGTATCCGAGCAAGTAGGAGTTAGACTCCGATAACGGGGTCTAACAAGGAGTGGTGGACTTTGAAGATTAATGTTAGTGTTGTTGCTCTAATTTTAAGTTTTTTTCCTTTTATTTTAATGGAAAATAGTTCTTTAAATAATTTATATTTAATTTATTTATATTTTTATAGGAGAATATTAATTTTAAAACATTTAAAGAGAAGGGTTTGAACCTAAGTTTGAATGTAAGTTGGATCAACTCTTTAAATGTTTGGCTTGAGGGGAGATTACAATTTGTACTGTGGCTGACCCTCTACTAAGACAACGAGAAGTTAAGGAAGTGTATGTTCCTTCTCCACCTCATTATCATAATGTTCATCATCAATCGTCAAGCTATCATGATCATGAGAATATGAATGAGATTAGTGGTCTAAATAATTACCATGTGATTGGTGATTGGGAAGAGTTATAAAGTGAACCTACCCCAACCCCTACATCTACTCATATTGCTAACTCTCAAACTACACATGATGAAGTGAGTGATAGAAGAAGATACAAAAGGGTTTTAAAGAGTGATAGGTCACACATTAACAAGAGTGCAAGAATTGATTCCATTAAAAAGGTAGGGGATCTGTATCAATATATGGGAGGCTTGACAATATGATGTAATTCATTCAAGAGATATAGAGTGCAACAATAGAGATGAATACTTCCATTATGAAAATTCTGAACATGATAACTATTGGTGCATCACAAAATTTTGGTGTTGGTGCATCGCATTATGATGTTACAAATGTTATGAGAAGACCATATACTTTGCCTAGTTTAGAGACTGGTACCTTGATTTTACTTTGCTTGCATATTGATTGAAGATCCATAAAGAAGGTCCATTTTTTTCAATTTACTAGCTGATACAAAGAGATTTGAATACATTAAGTTTATGTATGAATGTGAGGAGTACAAGAAAATTCAAACATAGTTTCTCTACATTACTATATTGGTAATTTATAATTTTATTATGTGTTATATTATTTATTTATTAATAATTGGACATATAAGTGTCTTGCTTATTTAGAATATAATTTTAATTTTTGATTTGTAGGTATGGATGATAATGTTATGAAAATTTGATAGGTGTTTAATTGATTATATAATTATTCCATAACATTTAGTGATTAATGCTATGAAATCACTTAAGACACTCACTTTGACTCATATGTAGTTTTAAGCACAATTCAGAAGCAAAGGAGTTAAAGTAAGTCCAAAGAACTATATTTGGGTCGTTTTCTGAAGATCCACTTGTCTTTATGAAACAAGAATAAGGAAGATTAAAACAAGAAGGAGACAAGAAATTACCAAGAAAGATAAAGAACGAAGAGCATAAAAACCACTCATGGCTTGCTGGAATTTTGTCACAGCTGCGAGTGAATATATAACAGCCATGAATTACAAAATGAAGACACCCCATGCTACCAAAGGAGCCAGTTACCCCATACATTTTAACCTAGCTTGGGAATACAAAGAAGGGAGAACAGAAAGCATGTGAAAGCTGGGACATTGGAAAACTACATTTGGAGTAGATAAAACATAAAAGAATTGGATAAAGCATGCTGGAATTACTGTACAATCGTGAGCATCACTCATGGCTATACATAGATTTGTATGGTGTCTCACATGAGTGAGACGCCACACACCCCACCTTTCAATTTAACATAGCTTTTTAAGTATAAATCAAAGACGCATGTTATGTCTGTTGGAGAGAATCGAAAGAGAGAGCCAGCTGTCCATTTTGCTACATTTTCCACTAACGTGTAATGTATACAGAAGAGAGGTTGTGTGTGATATGGAGAAAAGGTTATTGCACTTGGACAATGCTTCTGATGGTCATAAGAATCCTCTCACAGCTATGAAAAGCTGCTCATGTCACACGCATGAGGCCTTAAGATGCCACCTCACCCAAAATTTTAACCTAATATTTTAATATATACTGAGGGTGTGATGGCAAAAAGGTTTTATGAAAAGTTTTGGTATGTTTTGGTTAGGAACTTTAGGAGCTTCGAGATAACATGAAGAGGGAGGCAAGCTCTTCCCTGTGAGAAGACTTATGGAGGGGTAGCTTTTTGATGCTAGTTTAGAGGCGATATCAATGCTGACAACCTGGTTAAGCGTTCCTTCCTTGTATTTGTTGTTTCTTTCTCTCTTTAGAAATTGATTATCTTATCCGATGTGTATGGATTTGGGGATAATAAAAAGAGGATTTTAATGCATTTATTGGATCGTTTTATTACAAACTTATTGCTCAAATATTTAATGTAATTTGTAATTGTTATGTTAAAATTCATTTGTAGTGACTAATACTTCAAAATCATTGGGGATAATATAACCTAGGTTAAATGATGCATCGTCTATTGTTATTGCCTTTATTAATTGATTTTCTTCATTCATAATGCTACTACCAAATTGAATCTAGAGATTGTATGTTAGGTTATTCAGTAGTTAGGTTTAATTAACTATTGTATCTTAATTAAACAATACCTAAGGAAAATTCGGGTTAATAGATTAACCTATGATTAATAGTTTCTAGGAGAGGTTTGAGAACAACAAATCATTGAAATATGTTTAATTAGGGTGTAGCCTGAGATTGAACCAAATAATTTGATTCCCAACAAATTCACCGCTTTCATCATTTTTACACATTTTCTTGCTTTTCTTAGTTAGTTTAGTTTTATTTTCTTATTTCAAAACCAAACCAAAACCCCCTAAATCTAACACTAATTGATTTCATTTGAAAAGTTAATCAAACACTCTTTGTGGGATCGACCTAGACTTGCCACTGCTATAGTAGTAGTCTAGTTTATTTTGACTAGTGCTACAACGCTGTATGTCAATTTTGACATTGTTGTTGAGGAGTACAGTGCTTAATTTTTGTTCTTGATTTTAATTGGTGTTTTGTTGACATCGTCTATTTTTAATTGTTCTCAATATTTTCACTTCTTGTTTAGTGTTTGTTGTGTTCAAAAATATTTTGAAATGGATAGAAGTAATTTCTTTTATAACTCTTACTCTCAATCCTATAACCAAGGTTGGACTAATTAAACTAACTTTAGTTATAGACGGAATAATCAACAAAGTTACTTCTATGATAGTTTACAAGACACACAACAATTCGCGTATGAATCAGATGTTTCTTATCATAATTCAAATACATCTCTAGAAGAATTGATTAATATTATGAACGCTAATACTTTGCAATTGTAACAGGGTATTCAACAATTTCAACATAATACCCTACAATTTCGGCAAGATGGATGCCAATTTTGGTATAATAGAAGGTCTAACGTCTAAGATACGGAGAGCCAACAAGATTCAGGCATATCTTTAGACAACTTTATCAAGATCTCTACTACTATTGATCTTCAACAGAATATATAGAAGCTTCAACAGAATATGCAGTAACTACATCATGATATACAATAGTAGCTTCAAGAGCGTAAACAACAATTCCAGCAGGAGATAAAATTGAGTTTACAAAACTTGGAATGTCAAATGAGTGAGATGGTAGAGAGGATCGAACGTCCAGAATCACAAATCGAAAAGGTGCAACCATATCAACCCGAGGTGTAACCAGTGGAAGTTAGTGCGGAAATCTTACAAAGTGATGAATAGCTAGAGAATCTTAAGTGTAACACTTAAGGAATTGCTTGTGATGAAGAAGAAGTGGAGGAAAAGCTCGATGTAGAAAATGATATAGCTTTTATCTTGGAGGTAAATACTGGGTTCCAATTTGTTGTTAAGAATGACTCTTTACTTTTACCTAGCAATTTATAGAAAGTGAGCAAGGAAGAAAAAGGTGAAGAGACATTTGAGGTCTTTCTTGATAGTAAGGACTCAGAAGAGATCGGATGTTTAAAGATATGGCATATGCTGAATATGACAAAATATCAATCAAGACACTATCTTGAACAACCTCACGTGGAAGTGACGCAAACTGTGATACTAGAAGATCATAATTTCGTCACATGAGGAGAAAACATAGAGTCGAGCCAACGATCCTAAACAAAGGTACTTATTGGGAGGCAACCTAAGGGAAATAAATTTCTTTTCCTTTACTTTTTTGCATTAGTTAGATATTCATGTATGTTTCTAAGTTTTCAATGACAATGAGAGAGAATAAAATAAACAAACAAGCATTTACTCATTTTCTATTGCTTCTAAGATTATATAGTCATGATTAGAGAATGAATTGACTAGAGAATTTCATGGAAACATAAGTCTATGAGTTTAATTTTGATGTTTTTCCCGAGGAAGGTCAAAAGCTAAGTGTGGGGGAAATTGATAGGTGCTTAACTGATTGTATAATTATTCCAAACACTTAACGATTAATTATATGAAATTGCTTAAAAAGAAAAGGAATTAAGGTGAGTCAAAAACACTACATTTGGGTCATTTTTTGAAGATTCATATCAACTTATCTTCATAGAACAAGAATGATGAAGAATAAAACAAGAAGAAGATAAGAAATTATTAAGAAAGATAAAGAATGAAGAGCATAAAGACCACTCACGACTTGCTAGAATTTTGTCCTAGCTGTGAGTAAATTATAACAGCCATGGATTATAAGATGAAGGCACTTCATGTTACCATAGGAGCAAGTTGTCCCATATGTTTTAACCTAGCTTGGGAATACAAAGAAGGAAGAACAAATGCATGTGACAGCTGAGACATTAGACAGCTGTATTTGGAGTAGATAAAGCATAAAAGAATAGGTGTGTATTTTTTGAACTATATATACAAGGAACCATGTATGACTTCTTATCTAACATAAGACCTATAGATGAATGAATTATTGAATGGTTATGGAAAATGGTTTTTTAATACATTTAGGATGAATCTAAATACATTTTGTCAATCATGCATGGTTTTGGAAAACAATTATGGTTTAAGGCCTTCAGATAAGATGTCAATTTCGGAGAAAGTGAGTTTATTAGTATATGTCCTAAGTAAAGGTGCCCCTAATGGAGATACCCAAAAGCACTTTCAAAATTTTGATGAAAATTTGAGTAGAGTTTTAAAGAAGTTTTGATTTCCATAGATGGGTTTTCAAAGGATATACTCATACCAAATGATCCTGAATTTAAGGAGATTCCACTACAAATTGCCAATGATGTTAGATATATGCCACATTTTAAGGTAATTGAATATGTTCTCCCTCCCCTTCATTATATTTTTTGTTGAAAATGGTTGTTTTATCTTCTTATAATTATTGATTAATATTATGATTGCACTGGAGCTATTGATGGTACACATATAGTGGTAGTTGTTATAGAGGAGAATCAAATGCGATATAGAGGATGGAAAGGAATAACGACTACAAATGTATTGACAATATGTGACTTTTACTTACTATTCACGTATGTTTTAGTAGGTTGGGAGGAATCAATACACGATTCTCGTATTTTTCTTGAAACAATCAGTAATTCAAGACTCAAAATTTCAAAACTAGCAACATGTAATTTTAAGATTTGTAGGATTTTCTATTCATGATTTAGACTTTTTATGATATCATTCATACTAATTATATTGCCTTTATAGACATTTAGGTAAATATTACTTGGTTGACAAAGGCTATCTGGAAAGAGAAGGATATTTGATACCTTACTCAAAGAAAAGGTATCATCAATTGGAGTTTCATGGTGCAAATCTAAAAGGATCTCGAGAAGTTTTTAATCGAGCTCATTCATTATTGAGAAGTTGTATTGAGAGGGCTTTCAGTGTTCTTAAAATTCAATGGAATATATTGGATAAAATGCCTAAGTATTCATTGGTGGATCAAAATAGAATAATTTGTGCGGCTTTTGCATTGTATAACTATAATAGAAGGAGCACAATTGGAGACCCAACTTTTAACATAATTTATCAAAATCTTAAATTTATGCGCCCAAATGTATTTGAAGATGTTGAAGTTAACTCTACACATGAAGTTGTTGAAGAACTGAGAACTCAGGAGATGACAACTATTTGTGATAATATTGCTTCTAGTTTAATAGCAGTTAGATGTCATTCTTAGATTATTATAAAACTTTGCTTTAAATGCTATTGTTGACTTCTTTTGCTCTATCTAAATTCTTACGAAAATATTCAAAGAAATACTACGATATAATATTCATATCCTTATAAATCATTTTTTTAAAGTCATGCATTCATAAGTTATTTTATACATAAATAGTTAATACTAATCAACTAATTTTACCAAATATGTTTAAATAAACAGCTGATATTATCGGCTGATTAAATCAATTATATTAATATGTTGTTAGTCAACCATTGATAGAATCAACTAACAACCAATACAATTTGCTGATTGCCAAACATGGCTAAATAATCAGTAATTGAAACACTTAAAATTTGTTAGAAAAGTCGAAGTGTTGTGTATTAGGATACTATAAATTTTCACTTTGAACATAAATTAAAATCTAATATAATACTTAAATTTCTGAATTATTGAATAGAATTCCTCAACCTTTTTTTTTCATACTAACTAACAAATCTATAATTAACTCAGTCAACTATTCAAGCATTCAAATCTTTACTTATTTCAACATAACATTGGTAGTATAAATGTTTCTTCACTTCACATACTAAAATTATAGAGTTCGCCAAATTCTAGATTTTAGTAACAAAGAAAGCACTTAATTTGGTCGCACATGTCCTAATGCTGCAAGGTTTAATAGGAATGTGCTAGTCTTTGCAAATCGTAGATAGGCATCTTGCTCAATCTATTGCCTTTTTATTTACTTGGGGGCCTAACAGACCATAGAAAGAGAACGTGCTTCCCTACTGAATGCTCTTATGTAATTGGGCCTTAATTTTTAATTTTATTATATTGTTAAAACATAAACAATGATGTGGAGCTTTAGAAAACACTTGTTTGTTACGGTCTATAGCAAACACTTGATTTGTCATCCGTTTATTGTACTACAACAAGTCTGCAAGCTTTATTTATATGTCCTTCTTTTGAAGTCCCAGGATAACTTTTTATTGGAATTATTTCAAAACAATAATCTTCATTGTCTTGAGCCAAAATCACCTACTCTTTATTACTTTCTAAAGTTTTGGTTGATCAGGATTTTATCAATTGTTTCATTATATTAAGATATTTTTCTTCCATTTTTATCCAACAATTGAGCCATTAGCTTTTAATTTCTATTGTAAAAATATAACAGGCTCACTGCTTTATGAATTGTGAATTTTGGGCTAGCTATTCTTCTAAAACTGAAGAAGAAGCTTTGAGACTTTGTGCAAATTTATCTCATGTGAATATTAAATTGTTGATCTTGCTTCTAATTATACATCAACATCATTACTCATGGGATATATTTTTTTTAAACAAATAGTAATGATGGAGAAAATAGGTCATCATACTCTTGTTGGATTGCCTATGGCCCGTGTATTCATAATACGCAGCAGAATAGGCCATATTATATAAAAAAGTATAACCGAAAACACACAACAAGTACGAATTGACCTCTTGACGTAGATTGGTATTTGTTTTTCAGATTTGTAGACACTGCGATGTGCGAACGTCCTCTACCGGTATCCACACGAGGATGAACGATCCGGGCAGCGACTAATGTGTGCTAGCATATTCCAAAACACCTTTTTGAACGCTGCACAATTTTTCTCTCAAAAAACGAACGTCTGGTGGCTAGGGTTTTCGTCTCTCATCTAACGAGACATAGGTTCTCTATTTATAGAGAAACCCTAATCCTTATTTCTATTAGGAATAAGAATATCATAATCCTAAATCCATTAGAATTATGAAAGCCCAATAAGTTTCGGCCCATATTATATCTTATATAATAAAAGCCCGATAACTTAATTCAATCTAGCC